>CAEGAD010089074.1:0-46646 GCA_903067055.1 Poeciliopsis paucimaculata
TTATATTTATTAGCAGAAACTGAGAAATATATATATATATATATATATATATATATATATATATATATATATATGTTTCTATGATACATCACAGTACAACACACATAGCAACAGCACATTAATGAAAACACTACTGTAATTACTGTTTTAATTTAAATAACGGGAATGTCAAAGTAAAAAAAATGAAGAGAATATCACAACAAAAGAATAAATAAACACATGAAAATAGAAGAGCTAAAATAACACTAGACAAATCTACGTAAGAAAAAAGAAATAAATATCGATTGAAGAATGAGACAAAATGGCTGAAAACCGTATCACAATAAAAGCGTTTACAAGTCGATATCAATAATAATTATTGATTCGTTTTTTTGTAACATATCTGAAACACTGCAGTTTTTACTCCATGTTGTTGTTTATTATTATTCTTAAGCAGTTATAATAAGGCATAGTGGCAAAACTTTAAACTCCTTCTGTGCCAGTTACTCTACAGGTCGTTGCTAGGCAACCAAAGAATGTCTGCGTTGCTGGGCAACCAAAGAGAGCGCGAGTCAGTTGATTCCACCAAACCAGAGGTTGAGCAGCTAAAGCTTTTCCTCTGCCTCCATCCCCCAGAATGCTGTGCGGTTCTGGACCAGAGTTCAGTGAAATTATTGATCGGACGTCTCACCTTTCGATATTGATCACATATCTGTTCTTTATTGATTTACTGTCAAGCCATAGAATGAGAACAAAACTCTTGATTAACACACGTTTTTAATAGCTGAAATGTTCTGCATCCAAATACTCGACAAAAGGAAACCTGCAAACAATTTTTTAAAAACGTATTTAATGACTTTATTAAACTAAATAATAAATATTGCAGGAAAGAATCATGAAAAACTGTGGAGAAGAAGAAGAAGCATTTTTAACAGGTTTGGTGACGGAGAGGGCGAGAGGAGGCAGAGATGTGATAAATGCAAGGAGAAAAAAATAAAGTGAAGAGCAGGAAATCAAAACTGTAGAGAAGTGAAGTGGAGACAAAATCAAGAAGAGGACAGGAAGCAGCAGCCGAGAGGAAGGGCAGGAAGATGAAATCAAAGATGAAGAAACAAAATGGGAAATACGGCGGCAGGAATCAAAAGAGAGGAAACAAAATGAAAGAGAAGTAAACAAGAGGCACAAAGTAAACCATAGGAGAGGAGGAGGGGCACAATGGAGAGATAACGTGAGATGAGCGTAGGAGGTAATAACAGCTGAAAAGGCAAAGAAAGACGAGAGGAAACCAACTGGAATCAGGTGGAAGGGAGATAGATGCAAAAAACTAAAGACACACTAAAGTAAAGCGAAATAAGAAAATATAGAGAAACTCTGCTTGTAAAAGAGAAATTATAGTGTTAATAATGAGGAAACAACAGGTGACAGAAAGGAAAAGAAATGGATCCTAGACTGGAATCAAAACAAGAGAAGAGAATAAAATAAAAAGTAGAAACAGTAGCTGATATTTAGATTCACACCGGTTTGTTTTAATCAAACCAGTTCGGTTTGTTTACACATGTGAATGTGTAATAAAACTCTAAATGTGAATCAAAAACTCTGCCCGGAAACCTTAATATCCGTTCGGGTGAAGTGAATCTGGTGGGATTTGAATGTATGTGTGGCTCCAAAAGCAGGAAGTGGACAACAGCGCAGGGCATTCTGGGTAACCAAAACAGCTGGGGGTTTTAAAACAAACTACAGCGAAGACAATGGAGAGAGAAAGTGAATTCAGCAGCTGAAAATGTAACAAATGTTGTAATTTTGGTCCCAAATCAAACCAAGACAAACAGATAATGGCGTCTGCAGGATGATTGATCACATGATAACTTTGAAATCTTCCTGGAGATGATTTAGTTTAGATTTAGTTTAAAAACTTGTGGCACTAACTGGTGTCCCCTGGTTGGCATTCGACAGACTAACATCTGTCATCATGTCAGCCAGAGAAACATTTCTACGAACGTTTCACTGGTTGCGAACGCGACTTACCGATATTTAAATATTGAGATTTTGGGATCTCAATATTTTGTCAATCATGTCGCTCGTGGAAAAATCCTAATTAGATTTCTGCAACTTGACATGGAAATAACAGGCGAGCTGAGAAAACATTGAGATAAATCTTGTGTCTTTTTCAAGATTTTCAACACTTAAAGGTGAAGGCAGGTCAGTTTTCACCTGAGATTTATTTATTTAAGGGTTATAGCTTCAGAAAAAAATCCTAAGAGCTTCCTCTTTCTCTGTTAACACCTTGGTTTGTTCTTTATGTCCAACATTTGATCCATGTGTGAGAAACGATTCGTCCAGAGGATCAGAGAGAGAAACAGGAGCAACAGAGACGATACCAAAGAAAATGAAAAGCAAGATAAGAAAATAACTCAAAAAACGAAGAAAAGGCAAAGAGAACATTAAAGGAGCAGAAAGAAAAGGAGGGAAATAAAACTCGCAGGGAGAAAAGCGATGAAAAGACAAACAGGATGAATCATCAGGGGAGTTTAGAAAAGATTTGGACATCAGGAAACAAAACAGAGATTAAAGAAAACAACATGAAATAGAAATGGGAAGCGAAGAGCCAGGAGGATCCACTAATGAAGGAGAAAAGAAACATCAGAGCAGGATCATCATACCGCCCCCTGCTGGCCTGAGGCGGAAACACATGCAAGCCTTGTTTTTTTATATACATTTATAAAACTCAAAATACATTAATGTCAAATTATTAAGCTTAATAAATATCAAGCTATGGTTAATTAAAAATTCTAATCTCTCTGGATTCATGAGGGATTTTCTGGATCACAAGTAAAGAAAGGGAATATAAAATTATAATTTAACAACTGAGGAGAAACATAATTTCTGTCTTAATATATAAAATAAATATTAAATATTTATAAAATATTTTTAATAGGACCTTATCCACACAGTGACGTATCAGGGCCATTGTAAGTAGAAAAAAAAAGTAAATAGGAGTAAATTTCTGCCAAGAAAACTCAGAAATATTCCAGACAAAAACAAAGAAATGTCAGAACTGCAAAAGACGAAAATATGTTGGAAAGAATAAGATTTAGATTAATTCAAAAATATTTCTAAAAAAAAAAAGAAGAAAGAAATGCTCTTTTTGAAAAGTTGAAAATTTGCTAGAAATTTCTTTGGGGAATTTTGAGATTAACCTCTGAAATTTTCTAGAAAAAAATAAGAGTTTTAAAAGTAAAAAAATATATCAAATTTAGACATTTGGAGGGGTTTCTTTTTAGAACATTTCTGAGATTAATGTAAAAAAAATAAAAAAAAATAAAAATTATTTTTTCAAGCAAATTTTGAACTTTTCAAACTCAGAAATGTCCTTTTTTTTCTAGATGTTTGGCAGATTTTTTCTTTTCTGCAGTGTCATTACATTAAACAGCTCCTACTAAAATATAACATTTATTATGTTGTTTTGATCTTTAAAATTTAGAACAAATCTTAAATCTTTCTATGTTTACTTCTTTCTCTCTCTCTGTTGTTCGCTCCGTTTTTATTTACTTGCATGAGGAAAAGTGTTAAATATAACCTAAAACAGAACACTAACAGCCTGGGGTAATTTACGACCTTTAACAATATAAAACAGTTTAAAAACAATAAAACCTGTCCAGTTTCGCCTCGGCTTGTGACCTGATGTATCTCCGTGGTTCTAACTTGATTTTTAAACTTTTCTAATCTGAAAAAAGTCAGAAACCCTGCAGGTGTTTTATCAAACAAAAAAACTAAAGTTTTTCCAGTGAAATCACAGAGAGCATCGACCTGCGTCTTTTGTCTCTAGAGATTTTGAGAGTTTCAGACTTTAGTCAGTTTTTTGAGCCGACGCAGCAGAATTTCCTGCAGAACCTGCTGAAGGCTAAATTTGGGAAGTGTGTGGTTTATATTAACACAGTATGTGTGAGCATACATTAAGAGGTGATGAATCCAGATTGATTTATTTATTATTTTAACTTAAAGCTCCCTGGACTCATTTGCAGGAATGTTTTCTCCAAACTGCTTCTCTGCGTCAGACAAAAAGGATTTAATTTGCTTTTCAAACCCTCCTGCAGAACAACGTCTGACGGAGAGGAAAGCAGATGATGTATTTATGTTTGAATATCTTCTTTTGGTTCTTTGTGTGCAGCAGATCGTCACAGTTATTAGAGTCGGGGGGTTGGGTCGGTGCTGCTGTCATGAATTTATCCTGCTAAAGCTCAGAGATACGAGGGGGAAGGGGAAACATGGTGGAGGAGGAAGGTTTGCAAAGGTGGAGGTGGGGTGATGGAAAGATGCTGCAGCTTTCACTGAAGAGCCAGCTGGACGGTGTGTGTGTGTGTGTGTGTGCGTGCGTGCGTGTGTGGGGGTGTGTGTGTGTGTGGGTGTGGGTGTGTGTGTGTGTGTGTGGTGGGGGAGGAACGTCGCAGCCGATGGGGGAATATTTTATGTTTTATGGTTATGGAGCGATGCATAAATCACTGTTTCATTAAACGGCTTCAGCCTCGGAGAGCCACCCCCACCGCAGGACATCCCCCTCTTCCTCTCCTTCTCCTCTTCATCACATATCCTCTCTTTCTGTCTTTGATCTCACGTGTCTTTTAGTTTCCTCCTCTCTCCCATCCCCCCTTTTCTACTCCTTCTTTCCATCACTCTCTCACTGCAACTCCAGGCTTCCTGCTAAGATCTATGCAATATAAAGATATACAACTTTTATAAAATATGAAGCAGTTAAAATATTGCTTTAACTTAAGTCCAGGTATTTTGCTGAAAAATAAAGAGAAATGCTATAAAATGTTTTTTTTTATTTGTTAAAACTGTTTTTATGTTGTGACATTTTAGTTATACGATGGACCTTTAGGATGATAGTTGATAGAAAAAAAGGTGTAAATTTCAGCCAAAAAAAAAAGTCAGAAATTTTGAGATTTCAGAAAATTTCTAGAAAAAATTCAGATGTTTAAGCTCCAAAAGTGAAACGAATTCCAAGAAAAAAAATCAAATGAGATAAATCAAAGTTCCTACAAAAAACAAGATTTTTTTGCGCTCCAAAAGTAAAAACAAGTGTTTGAAAAAAAACAGAAATATTCTAGAAATATGTTTTCTTGGAAAAAGAAAAAAAAAAAAACTTGAAAAATTAAATATTTCCTAAAAAAAACCTGACAAATTGAGACTAATGTCAGGAAAAATTCTAGAAAAAAAGATGTGGAAATTTCTTAATTTATAAAACTGCAAATCTGCTAAAATAAATTTAAATTTGTAGATTATTCTCTGAGAATTTCTAGAAACAAGTACATGGAAATTTATGAGTTTGTAGAGCTGAAAATATTCTAGAAAACATTTTAGAAATGTTTAGCTTAGTCTAAGAAAATTTCAAGAAAAACAAGGACATTTCTGAAATCCAAAGTGAAAAAAATGCTTGAAAAAATTATAAATTTTGAGTTTCATCTCAGAAATATTATAGAAAAAACTTAGAAATTGTTGAGTTTCAAGAGTTGAACATTTTTATCTTTTGAAACTCAGAACAAAAAGTTAACAGTTCAGTTTCTGTGGGCCGATTTACATAAAAATACATTTTGAATTATATTTTTAAAAATATCCTTATTACGTTTAGCTACTTGTGTCTGTTTCACATTATTTCAGAAATTAAAACAGATGTTATCTTTAATCTAACAGCAAAGTATAAATATTTAGCCCAACATCTCAGAAATATCACAGCCGTTACTGTGATTTATGTTGGTGCTTTTATTTTGAAATGTAAGCAGATTCTCTGGTTTCCATTTATACTTTAAAAATATGTTCAAAAGGATTGAGAACGCTGGAAATTATCTCCCAGGATGCAGAGGTCAAAGGTCGGACAGATAAGAAACCCAAGGAGTCAAGGTAAAAACAGAAAGATGAGCAACAAAGGATAAACAACAATTTATTTCAATAAATATGAAACAGAAAGAGCAACTGTTGCCTCCCAATCAGAGACTACACACACAAATGTTGTCAAATTGCTGACATTTTTTTATATTAAAACCCTTAATGACAAAAAAATAAAATAAAAATCATCCTAAGCTTAAAACAACACAATCAGTTAGGATGTTATTGTGTACAGATACTACAGTTAATTTACAAACACTAACATTAGTTTGATTTCAGCTCATGATAAGTGGATAAAAAACAAGTTAAACTTTCATTTTACTTTCTTTTTTTTTTTTTTTAGTTTGACATCCATATAAACACCATAACATCATGTATATGGAAGCTACAGTTTAATGTGGCATTTGGCATGATTATCCACAGGCTTCACTCACACGTTGGAGAGAAAATCAACAGTGTTTTACAGAGGAGCTGCATGTTGTTCTCAGACAGACGTGACGGAGTTGATTTATTTCATCAATCGAGATTTAAGATGGTTAAATCTTAAATCTCACAATCAGTGAGAGAATCAGTGTGAACATTTCTTCAACCAGAAATGAAGTTGAGACAGTTTGCCGGCAGCAATCAAGCTCCAAATGCTGTAGAAAGGTATCAGTAAGGAGAAGATACAAAAAAAAGCTAAGAAAATATGACATTTCTGTAAGACTGGTGAGAAGATAAGCAAAGAGTCCGACATTAACTCCCAATAAATACTGTTTTCAGCATCTGACGACAAGCTACAACTGCGCATAGGGCCTTTGTACCATGGAAATGCACTGCAAAAACACAAAATCTCACCAAATATTTTGGTAGAATCTTAGTATACTTGAAATAAGAGAAACTAGCTTAGAAGTAATATTTCAGCAAGATATAGGAGCTTATTTTAAGTCAATATTCCTCAATATTTCTAAAGAAAAATACCAGTTATGAAAGAAATAAAAAGAACTAGTTTCATTTACCATTTTATTTCACTTATAAAATGGTAAAAATATCTTGTCATAAGTGAATTATTGGCTAATTATTAATGAATTATTGGCTTAAAAGTTTTGTTATTTCAAGTGTACTGAGATATTTTCACTAGAATCTAAACCAAAAATACTTGGTAACATTTTGTGGTTTTGCAGTGCCAATATCAGTTTTGGTGTGTGCAGATTTTATTTAATTTTTTACAGGTTGTTTGTTTTCCAGCTGAGATTCCTCTTTGTGAACTCTGTCAGCTTTAGCTGTCAGCTTGGCCTCGTGTCAACAGGGACGAGGTGAAACAAGATGGCCGCTGTCCCTCAGAGCTGCTGTTGATTCATTAATATATGATGACCTGCTGATAGGCTGACAGTTGCAGATGGTAACTCACTTTGCTGACATCCAGCAAACTCTGTTAGCACAGGAAAGTCAGACTTTCCCCAGAAAAGTCTGGAAATATTTGTTTTATTTATGGCTTTGGGTCACTGAGGACATGGAAACTCATTTGATGATCTGATCCGTTGTCAGCTTGAAGGAAGACACTTTTTTACAGTGCGCCAGTTTCATGTTAAAGTTTTGTTTCACAAACGGATCTTCACTTTTGCTTTTGAATATTTAAATTACTGAGTCTATATTTTATCTTCATGTTCATGAGGGACAAATGGAGATTCACAGGAAACTACGGAAGCCCAGAGCGGATGTTTCCCGCGCATACTTTTTCCTGATGGTTTTTTTGAGATAACGGCATCCAGAATCTGGAATCAGGTTTAACACACACCGATCACTGTGATCTTGAGAAAACCACTGGGAAAAAGTATATTCAGAAAATGGGAAATTAACTCGTTATCTTAAGAAAACCCATCAGAAAATTTACTTATTTTGAGAAAACCCCTGGGAAAAAGTAAATGCGGAAACTCTACCATCCAATCCAACCTTTTCCAAGCGTCTCATATAATCGCTAACCGATTTTGACATCAACACCATTCTTCAGTGTGGAAGTTGCTTCAGAGTGAGGAAGATTAAAAGTTAGTTATTATTATTATTATGTAGAGATGTAATAAACAATTTAAATGGAAAGTGTTTTCTGTGATATGTCTGTGAGAGCGAGAGCACACCTGTCAGCTGATAACAAGAAGGCTGAAGGGTTTATTGCTCTATTTTACCTGTTGTAATTTTTAACCTTTTTGTTCTTGATGCTGGATTTGGAAAATGTTGACACTTTTCAAAATAAAGTAAACGTAAATTGTTGTTTAATAACCTCTAAAATTATAGGCATTTTGTCAACGTAGTTATTCTATGTTGGTTTGAAAAGTAAAACCCTGTTTTATAGGAACTGCTCTCATCGAGGAGATCTCTTCTGCTTAAATAAATCATTGATGTCCACCAAAAAAAACTTCGAATAAAGAAAGGAAACTGACTTCAATCTGCACGACTTTTAGGTAAACAATAGTGATCAGCAAGTGGTTGAGTGAATCAACCGAGCAATCAGGTATTCAGTCATACACAGGATGGCGTTACTTACTGCTAGGGAGGAAAAGTGTATTTGTATGACCGTTCTCCGTGCAAAAAGTCCAACATGTGACCTTGGAAAATCACCGGGGTGCACTTAAGCAGCAGAATCTCAATCGTAAACTAGCGACTGTATAATTAAGATGGACGCAGTCACCATCTTGTGCAGCGACACTTGGAAACCTCAAGGTCAGCATCTGGCCGAGACGATGCTGAATGCATTACGGCTCCTGATCCTCCGGTCAGGTATGTCATTTAAGAACCTGGCATCTCCTGCTCTGCTGCAGAATAATCAGCAGCACAACAACGGCTTACATACAGGCTGTGAGCAGGTTGACTGTAAAGGTAGGCTATGAAACAAGAAACATGCGTTTAGCTCATCCCAGTTTTACGTTTCTCTCCCCTGGGAGGTCGGTGCAGAAAATGGGAATTTGGTTCATTTCTTATTCAGCCAGACCAAATGGCTCAGCGCAGAACACATGGGCTCTGAATAAAAGACACAGATTTACAAGGTGAGACATTTTTACGCCACTATATCTCCACATAACTGACTGAACAGTGGAGAGGAAGAGAGAGAGAGCGAGCGCATGTTTTGAGCAGAAGACAGATGTTGGAAGCATCTCTAGGTAACACATTGCGTTTTTCCCACAGCACGTTCTGTCTGATAATTTCACCAGATAATGAGAGGCAGATGCCAGGAATCAGATTTTAGTGTTACATAAACTCCTCTTTTTTTCAGACATGTAGAACCAAAGGAAACCTGCTGCTGATTAGCATATTCGCTAACATCTTGAAGGGAAACAGTTTACAGATCCTTTTATCCAGTGATATAAATACATCTAGTAAAGTCTGTCTTTACCGAATGGACATCAGAACTTAAACTGTCACATATAAATACAGATCTGGAAAAAGTAAGAGCCCACTGCACTGAACCGCATTGAAAACCTCCTAGTTTTTCCACCAAATATTGATTTCTGAACTCTTCCCTGTAGTTTATAAATTAACATTAACTTGTTTTCTTTGCATTATTTGAGGTCTGAAAGCACAGCATCATTTTTGTTATTGTTATTGACTATTCCTCATTTTCTGCTAATAAATAATAAATATTTGCTTAGAATTTCAGAGACATGCTGTCAGTAGTTCAAAGAAAAAAACAACACTGTTCATTTTACTACAACATAAACCTATAAACAGTAAAATCAGAAAAACTGATCAGTTTAAGTGTCTCTTCATTTTTTCCAGAGCTGTATTTGTTGGTGTGCGACGCTAAAGCTGTAAAGAATTTTGTCACATGGGCCAAAATTGTCCATCCAAATTAATTTCAACATTTTTAAAAAACTAAACTAAGTTGCAACCAAGTGATTAAAGTGGATTGTTGTTGTTGTTGAGTTCTGGGTTTGAGACGGTCTACCTGCTGGCGTTGGTTCTGGGTTTGGAGTGGTCTACCTGCTGGCGTTGGTTCTGGGTTTGGAGTGGTCTACCTGCTGGCGTTGGTTCTGGGTGGTCTACCTGTGGGAGAGCGTTCATCTTCCCTTCCTCAGAGTTACACACACTCCTTGCAGCCACATTCCACAGGCTTCTCCACGTCCTGCGTAAACGAGGTCCCGTCGTCGCATTCGAAGGTGATCCGCCGCCGCCGGACTCTCAGAGGGGCACAGCAGGAAATGGCGGCGGCTCCCCGCTCGGCTTCAGCCCGACAGTGACCCCGACAGTCGACCCAGGAGAAGGGTTTAGATGTCTGGCAGAGAACGGAGCCGCGCTGCAGCCGGTGGTAGTCTCTGACCGGCTCACCTCGACATGGGGTCTCTGCAGGCGGCAGCACAGCGTCACGGCTAGGAAATGCTTTTTAAAACCTTTTTTTGAAAGACAAACAAAAAAGACCTTTTCCGAGTGTTTTTACTATGCTGTACTTTTTATTTTTACTTCAGTAAAATGTTTGGATTTTCTACCCACTGACTGAAAAAAAAACATGTTTTAACCAAAAGTTCACCAGACACAGACACACAGCTGCAGGTTTTTATTGAAAGAAACTGATTCAAAAACAATTTTTTTTTGACTGAGTTTGTTATTTTATGTTACTCATATGAGTTATTGCCATTTTCATCCTTAAAATAATAAAATGTCGACGTAACTTTATATTTTAAAGTTATATAACTTTAATCAAATTACATCTGATTATGTAATTTTTAAATACTAAATGTTGGATAATTTCAAGAGTTATACAGTACTTTAGTAGACGTTTTACCAAATACATTTTTTACTCTTACTTGATTATTTTCTTGGACAGCTCCCAAAGTGTTGGGGTGCACACTTTACTTTTACCTTTAAGTAAAAGTAAAGATGTTGCGATGCTAATATGGAGGCATTCAGTTTAAGTCTTGGACTGTGGGCAGATAATCTGGGATTATCACAGATTCAGAGGTAAAATGAAGGCATTTGTCTTGGGGCCAAAGGAATCTGGTTGAGGACCAGCTTCTTTACTTTTTTTAATATTGCTTTGATTAAAAAGTACTAATTCGCTGGCAGATTTTTTCACTTACAGCAAGACATTTTCCCTCATTGTAAGTGAATAAATCTGCCAGTGGAAGTTGTATTTATGTCTTGTTTTGTCTGTGCATACTACTTTAAAACAAATGTTCATTTCAGTGCATGGAGAAAAATTATAGATCAGTTTGGATGAGGAGTTGAAAAAAAACCCTCTAGTATATAGCAACATTGGTTCTGATCCGTCTGTTATTTTCACCTGTATCACAGCTCTCTCCAGTGTATCCCTGCTCGCACACACAGCTCTCTCCATCCTCCGTCTGTTGACAGCGGCCGTGAAGACACTGCAGCCCCTGGCAGGAGCCGGCGGGCTCCTCCTGGAGGTTACACAGCGCTCCTCTGAATCCCTTCTCACATTCACAGCGGTAGGTTTGAGCATCCAGCACCAGGCAGGCGCCCTTCACACACCTGGACGAGTGTGTGAAAATGTAATCAGTGGAAGATTCCCTTTCAAAACTGATAAACATCAATAATACAGTGATATGACATGAGTATATGGACATCTGAAAAAAACATAAAGATCTGAAGTTAGGGCTGCAACTAATCGATGATTTTCTAATCAATTATTTTGACAATCGATTAATCAGATAAAAAATTGCACGTTCCTCAGCGCTTTTATCAAAACACTTAATCTTATGTTACGCAATATTAGAAACAGAGTAAAAATGCAAACAAAAATAATTCAATTCCCTTTTTGAATAAGAAAATAAATATTTTATTGTCTAAAATAAAATATTTTATTTTTATAAAATAAAATATTTTTATTTTTAGTATCCCTCTAGTGAACGATTTGTAGCAAATACTTTAAACATGAAAGAAAAGCTCAGCCCTTAGCATCAATACATTGTATGGCCGGTCAGATTATTATGTGAATAAACTGATCAAAAGCTGCATATAAAAAGTGAATCGTAGGAGACTTTTCTTTGTTGTTTGTTTTTTTTTAACAGCATTTGAACCCCATAAATCTAAAACTATGCCACCTGAGAAACTTTGGGTAGAACAAATTTACAGTTGAAGTTTTGTTTTTGTCTCAAATGTATGCATATTTTGTTAAGTTTTGGCTTAATTACTGCTCTGCTTGTGTTGTTTTTTCAGCAAATGGCCTTTTTTGTGTCTGCGTACATCCCTTAATTAATTACTAAATTAGTTGACGATTATTTTAATAATTGATTCAGTCCTATCTGAGACACATTTTAGTGCCTTACTTGTTTCCCTCACATGGGTTGATACTATTCGCCATGGTGACGACGTCCCCTCCACTAAGGCCCGCAGTGATTGGCTGGTCACAGTGTTCACCTGTCCAATCTGGCTGGCAGTGGCACTGGGGGCCCTGTGAAAAAAGACAAATTCACTTCATCAATCATCTGGAAAACAAAGCTTCAGTTTAAAATCGGGCTGCGCAATAAATCAACAATATACTGTATATCACAATGTTCACGTGATCAATATCGACAGAAAAACATCTGATAGAATATTCAATAATTTCTCTGAACTCTGATCCAGAACCACAAAGCATTCTGGGAGATGTAGGCAGAGGAAAGACTTTAACTGCTCAACCTCTCATAGTTATTTAAGCTAAGCAAAGTTGGTGGGACTGTCACTGCATGACGTGCACCATCAGCTAATTTTCCCATGTGCTAACAGAAATACGTCCAAGGAGGGTGTTTTTATTTCTTTTTTATGTCATTGTAATTGTAAAAACAGTATTTGACTGAGAAAAAATAAGAAGTAAAGATAAAAGTAGGATATAGTCTTGTGCAGTCCCACAAAACCTTAACTTAATCTCATAAAAGTCATGATTATTGTAAAAATAAAGATTGTTTCTTTGGTGCATGATGATTCCATCATCCAACACTTTGTTGACGTACATTGTAAAAATAATCCAGAAGTATTTCTTCACCACATGAGCAACTGAGCCAGCGGTACCGTTCAGGCTTCCTGAACAAACGATACAGTGACAGCAACTAGCTCACTCACTCTTTGGTTACCTGGCAACGCTCTCATTCTTTGGTTACCTAGCAACAAACTGTTGAGAAACTTCCACAGCTGCAGTTTAGGTTTTGCCTCAGGGCATCATAACTGCTTAAAAATAAAAGAAACAACAGCGTGGAGTGAAAACTGTGGACAAAACAGGAAAGGCCACACTACCAGTTGGGCAGTATTTGAAATATTTAAAACAAACAACTAATCAATAATTATCTATTATCTGATATGAAACACTTACATCATAATTTGCGTTGTAGACATTTTATGTAGAAATTTTGTAAATCTTAAGTTCTACTAGGTTAGTTTTGCTTGTTATTGTAGAAGAAAAATCTGTGGTACTGTGGTAACTTTTAGACCCTCCCATTGATTTAAGTGATTACAGCCATTGGAGGGCGTGGTGGAGGTCCTTTGTTTAGCAAATGTCCGGTGTGATGACGGGAGGTTTGTGTAAAATTATATTTTTAATTATAGTTAAAAATATAATTTTTAATATTATATTTTGAAATTTGAAACATCAAAAACTCTGATGTTTCAAATTTTTTGAACTTGAAACATCAGATTAAGTTAACTTTCATTTTCAGATAAGTTGTAAGAGATTTTTAGTTATTATTTTATCTATATTTTTTTCAAACCATCAAGTCACAAACCAAACCGCCCACTGCCACCTACAGCTTTTTTTGGAACATTTTGGTTTTGGAACTTTGAAAGCTGTGACATGCGGTTCAGCAGATTTATGAGGAATACCGTCGCAGCACTGTGTGTTGCTACCTGTGCACTGTTAGGTTGGCATATGCCATGCAGGCAGTAGAGTTTGCGGCAGGGTTGGCAGCCCGGTACAACCCCTGGCTTCATTTGGCTGCGGGTAAAGTCCTGCAGCTCATGGTTTATGTAGAGGTTCCTGATGCAGCCGTGGAAACTGGACATGTTGAGGCTCTGAGAGGACAGGCCTCGAGAAGTCGGGATAACCTCCTCAGGCATACCTGGCCAGACAAACCGAAGCAGCTCTATATGTGGACCTGCACTGGTTTCAGCAGAGATATTTATGTCTGAGCTGAGGCATGAAGCCGCCCACCGCTCCTACCTCCCACGTAAAGAGGCGTCTCTCTAGTCAGCGGCTGGCCGCGGCCTTGGCTGTCCAGAGTTGTTGGCTCTCCTCCATCCACAGACAGGTTCACCATCTGATTGAAGGTCACCAGCTCAACCGTGTGGAAATTACCATCGTTTACCGTCTCAGAGCTGCAAAGAAAACCAAGCATTTCTCCTTTTTTTCCAATGTACAACATAGAATTGATAATCATGCAAAAGATATGTAGCTAACAGGGAAATTACAGACCAATCGTTATGATTGTTGTGGTTAATGTCACTTTTCTATAAATATATACAATCAACATAAAAACAGCTGTAAAAAAGCGGGAACAGTCAGGATAACAGATTTTGCTTGAGCATAAATTGTCCCAGCAATTATTGCGATAAACGATAACATTGTTGCTTTGAGACCATTTTCAAGTAATATAATTGTAATAATGGCATAACAATGCAAAAACACATTCTGAAAGCTCAGTAAACTTTAAATTCTAATAAACATTTAACAGTTCCACTGTTAAATGTTTAGTAAATGTTTATTAGTCATCACAACATCCCTCCTCTATTAACCTTTTAAATGCATGAAAGAATGAAAGCAACACTCCAGTTTTGTTTTGATGAGGAAATAACATTTACACATGATTTAAATCCCAAAATGTTGATTTTACATAATACTGCCCCTTTAAGCAATGGGGTTTGCCACCACACTAGTTGACTATTTCAATTAATCCTCATGTATACATATTTTTTAAAATTAATTTTTGGTAATTTCCTGCTCAATAACTCATTGATCATTGTAAAAAAGTTTACATAGAGACAGATACACTGTTAAACATCCCTGCCGCTTTTGGCGTTGTCAGTGTGACCAGAGATATTCTGCTTGTACTTTACTGAAAAATAAATGAGTCCCAGTGTTTGCTCTTCACAACAAAAATCTGGCACAGTCAGAAATTAAGCTGAGTGAAAATCCTCACGATTAGACAATATTGGGAAAAGATAGTATTTTTATGAGTTTGATGAAAGCAGAAATGAGCTACAAAGTCACAGGGAGAAAAAGCCTTTGTTATTGGAACAAGAAGTTCACAACCACACTCAGGTTATGCAAAATTCACTTTCTCACACCTCTATAGAAGGAGGATCAGACAAAGACATTTCTGGCTACAAGGCGAAGAGCTCTTGGGAGAGAACAGAAACAAACGCAGTGATATTAGCATCATCCAGTTATAGAGATCTCTCTCTACAACTGGATGATCCAAATGAAAAACCTTTCTCAGAAAACACAATTGTGAATGTCCTCAAATGATCTGAAAGCGCAATTAGTCAAGCAGATTTTATCCTTGACGCTGCTTTAATAGAATTTATTCTGTATCTTTAGTATGATTATGAGTGTGAGAATGTGCCAGGTGGACGCGTCTCTTCCTCCTCATCTGAACATTTAGGCTCTCCGCATCTGATTGAGTGGTCTCTTTATCTCAAGTGTCTTTGGCAGCATCTGCCATTTTATTCAGATGACAAAGGCTGTGAGTTCATCAGCTCCTCCCCAAACAACACAGGATTCTTTCCCAATAGCTACAATATATAGATCATGAATCGACACAAACTGAACTGCTCCAAACTGAGATGATGCATAATACTCAAAATAAATCTTCTAAATGGACCCAAAATATAACATTTAGCTTTCTTACAATGATAACATTATCACCAATTTCATGAATGAAATTCATGAAATTGCATAAATTTAGTAAGTATATTTACTGCATTGTAATGCAGTAAATATGCTTAAAGACAATCTAATCTGCTGTTGAAGGTGACCTTGAACAGGCCATAGGTCTATGGGTTACACAAAACATGTTCATTACATCTTTTACACAAAATCATTCTTAGATGATGAGATTTTAATCTGCTCAGTTCTGCCAATTTTGAGGTGTTTTAAGGCGTCTTGTCACTCTAAATACAAATAATCCGCTCTTGGCCACGCCACCTAACTCTGCATTTACACTCACACATGAAAATGGCTGTAAAAGGATCAGTAATTATACAGCCGTATGTCTTTGAAAAGCAGAAGTGAAACCTCCTGTACAATATACAAGAGTGCAGAGGTTTCTGGATGGTAAGACAACAACCAAGCACTTGGCTTTTCTAGCAGCCACTGTACAACGCATACAGTAGTAAAAACAGTTGATCAAACATGCTGTGACTCAGCTGGGGTTGCTTGGTAATAGGAAGTTCTTAAAAGGGTTCATTTTCCAGATACCAAAAAGCATGAATTTATTGCTAAAATGGGTTGTTTTTAAAAGCAGTTGTGACAGAAATGGAAGTATGAAAACAACCAAATTGTGAATTTTGGATAATAGGTTCCCTATGAGGTTAAACTCCACGACTGTCCAGTCCTCCCTGTGCAACATTTGGCAGGCCACCCACATGTATTTGGTGACTTCTTTACACATAAAGCAGGTCTTATTTAGATGTGTTTAGCTAAGGTGATATCTATAAGAGACTGTTGGAGAATTTCTTCTCACTTATGATATATTCACACAAATGCTGATTTACAGCAATACTGTCCTTTACAAGTGTTATCATTGTCCCTTCCTAATGCTATCAGTGTCTCTTGTGTTGTTCTATATATTATATTGAACCTTTTGATAAATATCTTTACATGCCTTATATCAGGGGTGCCCAAACTTTTTGGTGTGGGGCTCAGAAAGGTAAAGTTGAAAGGGCCACAAACTTTTCAGTATTTTTGTTCTTAATCATAATTAGATTAAGAACATGCTTTTGTTTTTACCTGAAACTAAACATGATGGCAGTCACATTTCTCCTGGTAAATGATCAATAACAAAAAATGCTTTGCAGGTTTTCCAGATTAAAAAAATAACCATATCCTAATTTTTTCAGGTTAACCATATTTTTCTTTTCTTTTTTGTCTTTTTGGCAACAGGTACAGCATATAGCTCACTCTTGCTTTATTTTGAATAGTTTATTAACATGGGATGCCCAAGTCTGCATTTTTGTAAAAACAGTTGTTTGGTTTTGGCAAACCAAATTTAGGTCATTCTTGAGTTCTGATAAAGGGCCACTCAAAATTGTTCCAAAGGTCAAAAATGGCCCCCGAGGCACACTTTGGACACCCCTGCCGCATATGGATGGTCATTCAGGGTTGGATTATTGTATTTATCTGTCTGTGTATTACTTGTATCTACCTGTAAATAGCGGTGGCAGGTTGGTTCCCAGGGTCATAGGTGACCCTTACGTGACCCTGATGGAGCTCTACAGCAATCGGCTCATGATCACCATTATACAGCAAGATGCCATTATCTTCCGCAGTTGACACCTAAAGCAGAAAATGAGAGAGACGCACCAATATGTCAGTGTGAAATAATGTAAGATGCTGAATATTTGAAGCATTGTGTTTCCTGACATTGCAGGCTCTACCTGCAATGTGATGTTGGACTGAGGCCAGTTTTTCACATCCTGAAGTTCAACGTAAGAGTCTCTGTCCACAAAGTTGACGCTGACCAGCTTCTCGCAACTCTGGCCCTCAAAGCCAGGCGGACACTGACAGATTGCGGTCCCCAACTTGTCGTTACAGGGAGCGCCATTCTGACACTTGGCCATCTGGCAGGGTGTCTGCTGAAGATCTGTCACCTCACAAAACTCGCCACTGAGAGCCAAAATACATCAGAAAGACATTTGCAACAGGAAAACATAGTTGAAAAATGTTAAATTTACTTATCATTAATAAAGAAAGCATAGGAGGTTGTATTACTATTGCTCATAACTGTTTATAAGCTTGTGCTCCTATCATGAGATATTTATTTTGTTATCCAATGTGGGAAAAAAAACCTGAATTTGACTGAAGGGGAATCTGGGATAATAGTCCTTTAGTATCCTATATTATTGAAAAATGTAACAATACTAATATGACTTACTCATAATTTATGAGATGATGGTACTAATGTGAGAGAGGTGGGTGTAAAAATAATTTTAAACTTCTATCCACTCCTTTGAAGTTTACTGTTGTTCTTTTGCTTGCTTTTGTTTAAACTTTGTTTATTCTTTTATTACACAATGTTGCAACTCAAAGTGTTATGCTTTGGGTTCATCAAAACATTGATTCAAATATATTAAATAGGTTATCTACTGAAAAAATTATTTTATTTTGTTTCAGTTCACACTGACAAATTAAATTAAATGTTAATTAGAATTTGAAGTTTAATGATATTTGAGAATTTGTTCCTGCATTATTTTTCTATTACCATTATATTATTTAAAAATAGTCTGAAAACAACAATTATCATTTACTGCAATAACTTCAGGGATAATTTATTGTTCAGCAAAATTTGCTATTGTTACTGTTAGCTAGTTTGCAATGGACGTCTCCAGATGGGACTTTAATAACATAAATCAATTTAAAAGACTATAAAACAGAAAGACAAAATGTCACACAAAACATCAATCCTAAAATTAACTGTAATCATGAATCTTTATGTCCATATATAATTTAAAAACAAAACGAACATTAAGGTTTTCTTGGAACATAACTGGCTGAGCTTTCATGAGTTCCCAGTTTCCCAGTGCTCCCAGTACCTGAATCCCCGCGGGCAGACGCAGCTGTAACCGTCCAGATGGTCGACGCACTGAGCTGAGTTCTGACAGCGGTGATCTGCGCACTCGTTGTAGTCGATGCCGCAGTCTGGTCCCACCCAGCCAGGGATACAGACACACCTGGAGAAAAAAAAAAAAAAAACAGTTGTGTTTTTTGGGGTTTTTTTGTCTTGTGGGGACTTTACATTGACTGCATTCATTTTCTACAGCCTAATCCTCGCCCTACCAATTTCATACTGAACCTCCAACTCAAAAACAGCCTTTCCAATCATGGGAACCAAGAAAATGTCCCCACAAGGAGCAGTGGTCCCCACAGCCCCACATTGTAGACAGATATAGGTTCCCACCAGGATATAAAAACCTGGTTAACACACACACGCACGCAGGCACGTACACACAAACGCACCGTAATCACATACTTGACACCTGGTTCATCATTATAGAAAGTCAACACAAAATTCAGCAAAGGTTACAGTGGAATCTCAAACTATCCTGAATTTAGCAATGATAAAAGATGTGCATGTGTGTGTGCATGTGTTTGTTTGTAATACCTTGTGGGGACTATTTTTCTGACACATAAGGAAAATGTGTCAGGATTTATGCTCCTTATGGGGACCGAAGCCTTGTCCCCATAAGGAGAAACACTGTTGGGTCAGGGGTTAGATTTAGGACTAAGGTGTGGATTGAGTTTTGGTTAGGGCTAGGGATTAGGTATGTGATGGTTAGCGTTAGGCTGTAGAAAAGAATGGCAGTGAATGTAAAGTTCCCACAAGACAAAACTGTGTGCGTGCATTGTGTATTTTACCTGGGGCCTGTAGGACTGCTGATGCAGGTGGACTGATGCTGACAAGGATTTCTACCTGGAGAACAAACATCATCCTCCTCTTCACAAAGCAGGCCTTGAAACAAGAAGCGGGAAACAAGGATTAACTAAAAAACAGAGTGGAGATCTTTTTTCAAACAGCCAGATTATTTTTCTCTGACTATTTGATTCAGAAGGTACTGCTGTGTACCTCTGTAGTTAGGAGGACACAAGCAGGTGTAGTTGCCAACTCCATCGACGCAGGTGGCGCCATTGTCACATCCGTGATCCTCGCAGTCGTCCACATTGACCTCGCAAAATGTACCATGGAAACCGAATGCACATGCACAGCTAATAATGTAAAAACAAACAAATAAAAGTTATTTTTAAGTTGTAAAAAATGTTTTAAAAAAATACTCATCTGGGTCAGCAGGTCATGCCTCCTCTGACCCTTTGGTGAGCCACTAATTGTTGTGTTTGATTTGTTTTCTGACTGTTAGAATGTGTTTTGTTTTATTGACTTTATTAATGTGTTTTCCTTTTCTTTCTTTTTTTAATAGCCCTGTCAGGGTAACAAATTTTACTTGACGATAAATTGTCCCAGAAGTTATCGCAAATAATACTGAAAATGGCCTCAGTGTTATTTGAGACCATTCTTAAGTGATATAATGGTAATTTTTTAAATAAGAAAATTTGCCATAACATCCGTAAAGAAAGCACTATTAATATTATACATATGTGAATAGTGATAGAGGCGTGGTTGATTTTGTTTACTGGTAACCACAATGATGCTACCTGAAGCCTCCTGTCTGCTCGTCCCTCAGGCAGCTTCCTCCATTGGTACAGGGGTTGCTGACACAAGCATCGATTGGAGTCTCGCAGTGTTTACCCTATACGCCCAGAAAACACAGTAAGTATGAAAGATCAGCTCATCTGAACAACGGGTTAGTAAGAAAGACAATATCCAAGACTTATAAGGTCCAGGGCTGTCAAACTTGTTTTCATTTTGAACCATATTAACATCATGAATCTATTGATAAAACCAATTTACAAGTTGTTAAAATATTAATAAATAGCTGTCTCTACATTTATAATTAAAAAAGGGTTTTTTTAAAGGTTATTTTTACTCCTCCTTCAGAGTCAACAAGGCCACATAAACAGCTACGGCAGGTCGGATTTGGCCCCTGGACCTCAAGTTTGACATATACTCTAAAGTTTACACTTAATGTCTTAAAACTAAAATCAAATTCCTTTTTTGTGAACAATCTTCACCAAAAAAGCTGATTCTGACAGTCAGGAAACATGCACATGCAGGATGACAGATGTTGCGTTGATTATATCCCATAATTTCCTCTAAATCCCACCTTTACGTTTAAATTCATACCGTAAAACCCAACTTGCAGGCGCAGGTGTACTGCTGGGTTTGGTGGATTTGGCAGGTTCCTTGGTTCTGGCAAGGGGAGGAAATGCAAGGAGTGCATTTGGCCTGAACAGAAATGTCCACTGGACCTGATTACACATGCACACACACACACCAACACACACACACGCACGCACAAACATAGGAAGAATTTGGTTTGCTAGCATAGCAACTTAAAAGGCACTCAAATGGCATTACAGTACGAGAGAAACATAGCAACCTCTCCAAAGAAAATCAAAATATGTAGACCTATTATTGTTCAGTTAATCAGACGTTTCATTTTTTGATATGAAAATCATGCTGAAATTATTATTTTAGCATAACAAGAACCCTATAATTTGGATTCTTGTTGTTTCTCTGGTGTATTATTTAAATTTATAAAGTGATCCCCCCCCTTCTTTCCACATGTGATTGCTCTCCTCCTCCTCCTTATTTTTGTTTTTCAGGTTTCGCTCAGAGGCAACCCTCATCTGACGAGTGCCTGAAACTGACAGACGATGCAATCACTTCATAGCTCTGCTGCTTGGGGATCTGAGGAACACGTCAGTCACAGGAAGAAGTGACTGGCAGGTATGCAATATAGGCTAAAGGAGAAAAAACAGAATACAAATGCTTCCTGTGAGTCGAAGTTTGGTTGAGGTGGACAGATGACAGGCAGATCCTTTGAAACGTAGAAAAATCATAAAACACAAACAATAGCGTTGATGGAAAATAGTGGCGGCAGGAAAACCTGGATCTCATCGTTATAATGCTAAGGATAAAATTTATTAGAGTGATAATTAGTCAATTAACAATGTTATAATTTGCTTTGTTGTTGTTTACAATTATTTGACAAATTTAATTGCTGCTTGACTGCAAATTACCAAAGGCAGCAACATTTCCAGCTGTGTTTGAAACTCTGAAGACATTGAGAACACTAGAGGGCGCTGTGACTGATGAACAGTGGAAAGCCACTGGCATAAAAGAGGGCACATATAAAAAGAAAGGTGATTATGGCTAGAAAAGACAGCATTATAAAGAAAAACTGAGAATAAATGACTAATTCCTTTATTTCAGCTGCTACCGCTAGGGGGCGCCACAGCACAACAACTTCTTCCCTCTCGCTCTGTTTCAAGAACCCTGTCCAAAATGTTCTCCATCTCAGACTTTAAGATGACCATCTGATAATCGAATTTATAATCCCGTCTGTTTGGTCAATCCCAATGAAAATATTAATGTCTGCATGTTCCTCCAAATCAGTCATCTTTCTGCTACGTATTATCTCTGACTAGAGAAAAAAAAACAATTTAATTCCAATTATTTCTGATTCCAAATTATCACAAATATAATATAATGAATAAAAAATATGTTTACTATTCTCAACAAAAGCACAAAAATATCTAAAAATGGCTAAAGGAGATTTTTTAAGCCTGTACTTTAACTGTACATAAATATAAACTATTCTGCTAACTAAGTAATGAATGAAAAAAATGGCAATATACTTAAATGGAGTACCGTCATTTGGTGTGCATATTAGAGATCATATTTAAAGGTCCTTTCAAAACATTTCAGAAGGGGATATTACGTTAAAAAAAAAGTGAAATATCTGAATTATTTAAATATGATGGAAAATAGATGAATACATAAGGAAATATTTTCAGTGAAATATGTGATATTTGTTAAATTAGTTATTTTGCTAATAAATTGTTTGCATTCTAGAAAAAATGGCTAAACATAGAACAAGGTGAAACAGAAATTAACATAAATAAATTTAGAAAAAGTCATATTTTGCTCTCCAGGTTGAAAAACTAAAGTGTTTAAAACTCAGAAAGCAATCAGGATGAGTAATCCTGAATTTAAAAATTACAAAAATAATCAGACATTATGGTTTTTCTTGCAGTTGATCTGCTGTAAAAGCCCCATTTTTTTTCATTCACTGCCGTTCTTTTGGGCCAAATAGCCTGGATGCTGTGTTGAATATTAAAACTTGGTACAGAACAAACACAAGAAGCTTTTTTTAGAATAACACATAGGCACAGAGAAACTATTCAAATCTAAGGAAAATTATTGAGCAGATCATACATTATTTAGTTTCAAGTCACTTAAAAAAGAGGCTGAATGGATGTACATATTGGATAAATTAAATAGCATAGCAGTGTTTCAATGTTTTAGGAGAATGCATACAGCATATGTATAGAAGGAACAAAGAGCTTCTCAAAAGAACTGGTTTTGTTAGAAAAACCTCTTTGCACTGTATGTCGTTTTAGCTGTTTTATAAAAATAGCTTGCAGAGCAGTGCCGCATAACATCCATCTGCAGTAAATTCTGGTTTAATGTGTGTACATAGGCGATTTTTTGCAGATTTCTGTAGATTAGATCCGTCTGCACTGCAGTGACTGGATCTGCGAGTGTGTGGGAGTAGCAGCCACCAACCCCTCTGCTGAGCCACACCAACTAAAAACATTTCATTAAAGATCGTTCAGTAGGAGGCGTTTCCACATGCATGATTATTGGCTTAGATGATAAAAAAACACCAAATGGAAAACTGGTGTAGGAAGTTAACCTTTGATTTGATTCTGCTGAACAAGTATGAGACTTTTAGGTGATGTGAATATGTTTAAAACAGTACATTAGGTCAAACAGTCCAAATGAAGCTGGAAGCAAATGTACAGAGGTAGATAAAAACAAATGTGTGGAATAAAACACATAGAGGTGGGAAGAGTACCCAAAAATAGCACTCAAGTCAAAGTAAAAAGTGTTTGGTAAAAACTCAAGTACTGATCAAATTATCAATCATTTAATATTTAAAAATTACATAATCAGACGGACCAAAATGTAAAGTTATGTTGAAACTTCTGAGCATTTTGGTATGCTAAGAACCAAAATGACAATAATTCATATAAGTACCAAAAACTAACAAAATCAAAATAAAATTTTTCCAAATAAGTTTCATTCAATATAATATTTATGAAACTAACAAAAACTGCAGGTGTGTCTGTGTCTGGTGAATTTTTGTTTTTCATTAAGTGGGTAGAGAATCCAAACATTTTACTCAGGTAAGAGTAGAGATACTTTATAATAAAATTACCCAAGTAAAAGGAAAAAGTACAACATAGTAAAAATACAACTAAAAGTAAAACTTTTTTATCAAATTGTAACGAGTTCCTACCGAACTCTGACAACATGTATTTAATGGCTACAGATTTAATTGCATCCTTTACATGCATGCAGAGGTGCTTCCTGTTCACTCACCCAGACATTGGAACTTGTCAGCAGGTGTGGTGAGCAGCAGTTTGCCCTCCAGGCCCCGGGGGCCGGCGCAGCGCGCGATGCCCGGCTCCTTATAGCCGCTCTTCACCCAGTCTGACAGCCAGAGCAGCCGGCAGTCACAATACAGAGGGTTGGCTCCAATTGCTCTGAACAAATAGTAAGACAAGGAGGCATGATAAGACATTAATATGAGGAGGAGGTCAAAAAGGAAGCAGGGTTGTCTTTGTCTGCACTGACATTATGGTTAATTTAAGCTCCATCTGCACAGAGACACAAAACAGATCTGCTGCAAACACTGAAGGAACTAAGCGTGCTCAAGAAGAACAGTGTGTAAGCGGCCTCTTAAATCGAAAATGTAAGCTCCTGATTTTTGGCATTTTAATTTCCCCGGAAGACTTTATTATTGAAGTTCAATTTCTAACACTGATTTCACTGCAAAAACACAAAATCTTACCACGTAATTTTGGTCTAGTTTCTAGAGAAAATTTCTCAATATTTTTAATAAGACAGACTAACTTAAAAGCAACTTTTCAGCTAAATATAGTCGCTTGTTTTAAGTAAATAATTCCTTAATATTGATGAAAATGTACTTGTTCCATTGGCAAATTATTTCACTTATAATGTGGAAAAATGTCTAAAATGAAAAAAGCTGCCAATGGAACAAATACTTTTCCATCAGTATGAAAAAATTATTTACTTAAAACAAGTCCCTACGTCTTGCTTAAAAGTTACTTTTAAGTCAGTTTTGCACCTTTTAAGATTATTTCAACCTTTGGGAAAAGGCTGAAATAAAAAAGGTAACTTATTTTTGTACAGCTGGATGCAAATTCAGGCACTGGCGTGAAATACGAGATAAAACGTAGATCCTCTGTTGTCTTTGCAGAGATGTTGGTATTATATTCCACTGCAAACAAACTAGCAAAAAGAAACATTTTGCATTTTTACCAAGTTGTAATTATTGAAGCCTTTGGGTTTATTAGCGCAGTCTCAGCCGGCTTTCAAAAACCGTAATAATGAAAAAGTTCCCCACTCCTGAACTACAGAGACTGAGAAAGGACCAATGGTGAAAATTCTGCGAGACATCTTTACAGGCGGCAGCAACAACTGAATGCATGCGCAACATGTGCAGCACTTACAGGTGAGACAGGGAGGCCAGGTCACTGAAGATTCCCTGCTGCAGCACAGAGATGTCGTTGCCATGGAGAGAGCTGGGAGACAGAAACAGTTATAGGCCAGAAAAGGTTCTGAGCATTCAAAGTGATCTCACTGAGCACAATGACTCTCACGGGCAGGAAGTCTCACGCAGCATAAAAAAAAAACAAATGGTAGCTTGGAATAAAGGAAAGGCACTGCATACTGATGCTGCATGTGCGTGCGTGTGTGTGTGCGTGCGTGTGTGTGTGGGTGTGTGTGTGTGTGTGTGTGTGTGCGTGCTCACAGCAGTCTTAGGGAGCGCAGGCCGGCCAGAGCTAGAACAGGGATACATCGTAACGAGTTGTAGCTGAGGATCCTGAGAAAATGAAATTCAGAATAAAAGAAAACTAAAGACACACATATACACACAAGTTAACGCTGCAAAATTTAACTTTTATTAAAAAAATATATTTTATTATACAGTATCAGACAGGTAATCTCGGAGGAAAACAAAAAAATATATATAGAGCTCCTCTGCCTTCAGCCAGTGATCAATAGAAACGACCAATCAGAGTGAGGAGGCGGGTCGTAGCGCTGTCAATCATGGCAGAGTGTGCACTGCTTACTCCCTTCCCCTAACTTGTTGGCATGGCCACCTATGACAGCAGACAAACAATTTTCCTGAAACGCTGAATTGTTTCTCAGCCATTAGCACATTTCGCAGCACATTCATGATTGGCAGCGCTAAGCCCCTCCTCCTGGCTCTGATTGTCACAACATGGTGACAGTTTCAACAATTATGTAAAAAAAATATTTTTCATAAAAGTTGCAAAGGATAGGTACAATAAACCTAACCCAGGGGTCTTCAAAGTGCGGCGCGGGGGACATTTTGACTGATTGCTTGTTGTCCCCAACTGACATGATTCAACTTTGCTCCGTCCAGCAGAAGTGGTTGATGCAGATGACTGGTTGTTTTTAATCAGGGTAAAACTATTAACAACATAATTTTCCTTCAATGGAAACTGTTAAGTGCAACATATAGTATTAATCTTTTTATAGAAAAGCTTTTATGAATAGAACCACATTTATGAACCACTTTGATTCATCAAATCCAGCTTTTACTTGATTTATTAAATTTGGCTAAAGAGAAGATTCAAATCCTGTTCTCACAACTGAGAATAAATGTTGTTCAGGCAAGCCCAAAAGAATTTGATTAGCGTGTAAAATCCTTGCAAGTTTTGGATCTATGACGAACGACTTTTATTTTCTACAGAAAAAATTTGAATACTTTATTTGCTTCATTTTATTATGTATATATATTTTCTTTCTTGGCCCACAGGTAGTTTTGGCCACCCCAGATCCAGGCATAAGTAATTACAAATTGACTTAGGAACCACAAACTCTGTATTTTAGAATGGCCATCACAAAATAATGACCTTGAGTCAATTTAATAGAAACATTGTGGGTAGATTATGAAACAAAGCAATCCAAAACCTTGACTCAGATCCACCAGTTCTGTAAGGAGGAATGGGACAAAGTTTTGGCAAACTGTGGTGAAAAGCTTGTGGTTGGAATCAAAACAGCTTGAAATTCACTTCCAACACATACAAAAAAAAATTACATGAAAACCTCCGGATTAAAAGTCTCTTGAACTGATTTTACCGACAACCTTAACTCTTCTGAGTTTAGAAGAAGAGTTGTGTCATTTTCAGCACACAGAACATTACGACTTTAATCTCCTTGGGGATAAATGATAAAACTAGCTAAATTCTTTGTGCTCAACTGGGTGTTTACTCACAGAGTTGTGAGTTGGCTCATATTGGAGAAGGAGTCGTTGGACAACGAGTTGATTTTATTGTTGCTCAGATCTCTGCGGAGGCAAAGGTCAGGAGGGATCAATACACATTACTGCAACATGCAAGTCCAAAACAAACTTTTTTGAACAACGCACACAAACAAAAGCATGAGGAGATACACAGTGTTTAATTTAATTTTTACTGAAAATTCTTGCATCTCTTGAAACAAAAATAAAATCTAAATTATTCCAATTTTTGATCTGCAGAAATCACACGAAGGATTCTTCTGGATGTTTGTCAAGTTATCCAAATATGAAACGTCTGTGCATTGAACCGAGTCTACAGCCAACAGCTCCATCTAGTGGATATTGGTGGAAGGACGTTCACATCTTTTAACATAAGTTACTGTTATGTTGGATGGAAATGATCCTAAGAATAAACTTTTGACTTTCAGAGTACTGATCTGCTTTAGTTTGAAGGTAGACTTCTTGAAAAAATGCTTCGAGAGAAAACAATAAACATCAAAATGTTTAAAAAATAAATAAATAAAAGTCATATATTGAAAATAAAGTATTTTTAAAAAGAGCTGCTGTTTACTCAGTTTGTGCCTCCATAGATGCTGTATACATAGATCACTTTACTGTTCAAACAGTAGAGCAGGATAAAAATCTGTATTATTTTTGACAAAGTGAATTCAGACCGTGTTTAGTGAGGTTTCTCTTACACAAGCTGCAGGTTCTTGAAGGTGGCTAACTCTTTAGGAACGCTGGTGAATTGGTTTCCATCCAGGTACCTAACAAGAGAAAATATTTGTTCTGAAAAACGCAAATTCTCTCATTTCATGCATAGCTGACTCCGTTCAAAACATTTGCATGTTGCTAAAAACCTATTTACGTAGATTCAATGAGAGAAATGATGTCAGAAATGACTAACATTATTCAATCAGGAACTGTAAAAATTAACGATAACTATAACAACTTCTACTTAAACCAATTAAACACCTGAACCTTTTTCATCTGCACCCTCCTAATGAAACACTGTACTGCATGTATTTTTCTCGCTTTAACTTTTCAATATAGCTTATTCTCAAACCTGCCAATTATCTGTATAATAGATGAACAATAATGTGTGAATTGATTGATTTAATCTAACAAACTTATGGAAGCTAGTTTTAGGGTTATTATTGCTGGAAAATACACCAGAAAATAGTAGTAAAAAAAATAGTAAAAAAGAAAAATAAGACATTTTTCTGGTCTGTGAACATATCACACATAAGTAATGCCACTACAATCATACTGAGTGCAGGTTATGTTCAGTATCAATGGCTCATAGCGGTAAGGCTTCCTAAATATTGACTCATAAAGATATAAAATCTGCAAGGTCAAAGCCTTACCACTAAATTCTGCTTGGTAAATCACTATTAACTTTATTAGTATTATTATTACTATTATTGACCAAGTTATAGGTCTAAAATGCACCCAATCAAATTTAAGAGCAGCCATGGATGTAACAATGACCAGACAATTGAGACATTTCTTATTGTCCCACTTGCTTTGTTTTTCCAGAGGTCTTAAAACATGTTTACTCACAGTTCGGTGATGTTTCGTGGTAATCCCCTGGGCAGAGCCTGCAGGTGTTTGTTGCTGCAGCGAACCACTGTGTCCATACAGGAACACTGACTGGGACACTGAGGCCCCGCTACGCAGCTCCTGTCCTCCAGCACAGAACCTGGACACAAAGTACAATTTGGTGTCACTCAATTAAAATTATTCACATTGCATTTGCTAAGGGGTGTAAGCTATTGATGAGTGAGTTAATATAATGTTGAATGATCTTATTGGTCGACTAATGATTAAAAACCTGCGTTTTCAAGAGCCCGGACCTTATCATGAAGGCCAAAATATTTCGTAATATGCTGATGTTGATCTCAGCTGAATGAGCGCCACTGAAGTGAAACATAAAGAGATTGTCATGTGTTTATTTTACAAAACAGAAACGCTTAAATTGCAGCTAGCATCCCACATTGGACTCCATTTTGGTAGTTTCTCTTTCTCGATCTAGAACAGCCCACTGCCATCTATGTTTCCGTATCAACAGCTCTGCTTGAAGATGATCAGTAGCGCCCTCTGTTGGATGGTGGACAAGCTACAGAATTAAAAAAGGACTGAGCAAGATGTGTCCTGGGTTGGGTTGTAACTAGTTACATTTACTCAATTACATTTATTTGAGAAACATTTTAAAAATATATATACTTCTAGGAGTATTTTTACTACCCTGTACTTTTTACTTTTACTTGAATATTTTTATTATGAAGTATTTCTGCTCTTACTTGAGTAAAATTTCTGGATTTTCTACCCACTGAAGGAAAAACGAACATGTTTTAACCAAAAATTAACCAGTGACATACGCACACCTGCAGTTTTTGTTACAGTTTTATAAGTTTTTATTGAAAGAAACTAATTTGGAAAAAAGTTATTTTCTTTTCTTTCTTTTATATGAATTATTGTCCTTAAAATAACAAAATTTTCAGTTAACATTATATTTTGGTCCATCTGCTGATGTAATATTTAAATATTAAATGACTGATAAATTGATCAGTTACTGAGTACTTGAGTAGACGTTTTACCAAATACTTCTCTACTCATAGCTTAGTAAACTTTTTGGGTATTCCACCTCTGGTCGTAAGAAAGAGTGGAGATTTTTGTTCACCTTTAGAATGTCAATGACCAGTTTAATTCTTTCTTAGTTTTAGATACTAAGTATTTTTCTTTTTAATTTAAATATTGCAGGAAACAGAAATATAAATATCTAGTGACTTTTATTTAAAAGTAAAAAGGCTGGAACACATCCATTCATTAAACTGAACTTTTTTTTAAAGAAAGTTTTTGTTTTTGTTGCTGGCAATAAATTACAAGATTTTGTAGACAAATAAAAAAAAAAAAATTTATCTGAAAAGTTAGTGAAATTTTCCACTTTGTTTCATTAAAAATATGTTCAATTTCTTGCTGAGCAAATGACAACAAAACAATATTTTGTGTTGTAAGCTGGAAAACCAGATGAGCCCTGAATTGTTTCAACTTTAGTATTCTGGCCCATTTTGCAAAAGGTTTGGATACCTCTGATCTTAGTTTATTTGTTTCGATCTCGTAAACAATTAATTGAAAATTAATTGTTTTTTGTTGCTAGTATTCTCCAACATTTCTCTCCATATTTCAGCGTGTATTAAGAAAAACTACCATCCTCGCAGCGGAAATCAGGGACCGCTACGTCCTGCAGAGGAATCCCTCGCAGGAAAGCCGGGCTCTGGCACCGAGGGTTCCCCGTCACGATCCGGCGGCTCCGGAGCCACGCCCCGAACCAGGACAGGTGGCAGTCGCAGTTGAAGGGGTTGGCCAGCAGGTTTCTGACACACAGCAGACAAACCATGAGGGAGGGAATCGTATGCAAGGCGAGACACACACTTTGATGCACAAGAGACACTGACAGAGTGGAGAGGTTGGGCAGAGTGTCAAAGGCTCCAGGCAGGATGGTGGTGAGCTGGTTGTCGTAGAGGGAGAGCAGCCTGACGTTGGTCAGCCCTGTGAAGCTGCTGTTATGGATGCAGCTGATCCTGTTGTTCCTTAGCATCCTACACACACACACATACACATATCCAAAAAATACAAACATTACCTATTAAACTCCAATATCTGGTACAACCATTTTCTAAAAGATGAATTATGAGTATCAGTTTACCTTATACTTTTTGGTTTTACAATGTCTTACACTTGTTTGGGTTCTTTCTTTTTATGTGGCTGAAGAGACTAAAAGTCTATAATACATTTGTAAAGAGAGTAAAGAAAAATCTCAGGAAGGAAAACTGTGGGAGAGGAATAAATAAAGTAGGTTCACATGAGTCTTGGGGTCATACTAAGAAAAAATTAAATTAGGAGAATAAAGTCATAATGATGTGAGAATAAAGTTGTAATTAAATCAGAATATGAGAATAAAGTTGTAGTATTACGAGAATACAGTCATATGAGAATAAACTTGGACAAAAATAAATTTGTACAAGAATAAAGTTTTAATAAATGAGAAAAAAAAAGTTGTACTATTATAAGAATAAAATTGTATGAGAATAAAGTTGTAATAAAATTAAAATGATGTCACAAATTATGAGAATAAAATTGTACAAGAGATTCTTTTTCACTTTTGCCGCATAAACTTTATCAACAAAATTTTCTGAGAGAAAATGCTGCTGTCATATTAAACCTGCTGCCAGGTGGAGCTGTTTGAACATTTCAGGTTTAATAGTAGGACATGCAGAGGTTATAACTATAACTAAAAAGTAATAAAAACCTTCAGCCACACACGAAAGAACAGAGTTTTAAAAAATTAAATAAAAAAAACCTCCTTGCAACTTTAATAAAATTTGATATAAACAAGACAATAAATGAGATACAATTTACTGTTCATTTGACAGATTTATTGTATAAAGCAAAATGATACATTAACAACAAATGTTCCACATTAATTGGAAAAAAAAGATTAAATCAATTTTAAACATATTGTTGCTACCTGATTAATGAAAGCTGATTAATTTCGTTTTGCAGTAAAGATACTGTTTGAGTCCTCTTTTTTTTGATCATGCAGTGAGTTTTCTCTTTAACCAAGAGTCTAAGGTGTTGTTATATTTCTTTACATTTATTTAAAAAATGCTATGGAAATCGACAGTTACATGTAAACAAATTCATATCTGATTTAAAAGTAACTTTTTGCCTTTGAGTCCAAATTGTTTGAAACATGTTGAATCCTTTTCTGTTGTGCAATGACTTGAATAATGATTAAAGACCAATGAAAACATTACTTGGTTTGTTGGTACAGAATAAAACAAACAAGAAAAAACAAGTTTTCCTCATTTTCATGACAAAACTTAAAGAAAAGTGTTTATATCACAATCAGAATATCTTAACTTCTCTGGTTATTTGATGTACAAAATACAGGACTTAATAGCACAACTTAGCAACACACAGGATGTTTAGCTGGTTTAGCTAAGTAATAAGCACGTTATTTGAGCATCAACATTTAAATTGCTAATAAAAATACCGGATTTTTCTGCCAGAGAGCAGATATTTGAACTCACAGCATGCGCAGGCCCTCCATTCCTTTAAACATGCTCCCTCGCACAGACTCCAGGTGGTTGGCTGTGAGGTGAAGTTCCCCCACTGACGAGGCGCCCTCAAACGCACCGTCCTCAATCTCTGAAATCTTGTTGTTGCTCAGGTTACTAAAACAAAAAGCAAAAAAAAAAAAAGTTTTTTGCCATGTGAGGGAAAACTGATGACTCCAAAAAAAAAAAAAAAAACAAACAACTAAAATCAACCAAATAAAGAAGCTTGATATTTATTGTTGATTCAAAACTTTTAAAAAATATTTTACGGCAGTGTGTAAGGGCCATTGAATGTAGAAAAAAAAAAAAGAGTAAATTTCGGCAAAAAAGTCAGAAAATTTTGTGATCAATCTCAGAAATTTTCCAAAAATTTCAAAAAGAAAATTAAAAGGAACATTTTTGGCATTTGAAATTCAGAAATGTTCATGTTTTTTGTAGAAAATTTCTCAAATTAATCTAAAAATGTGGCGGGGTTTTCTAGCAAATTTTCTAGTTTTCTTAAGAAATTTCTGAGGTTACTCTCAAAAATTTCTAAAACATTTTGACAGGAATGTACTTCTTTTTACTTTCTAGAACTATAAACTATAGCATACTTTGCATTTTTTGCTGTATCTAAAGAAAGGCATCTACTTTTCAGTTTCCTTTGGACTCGTTTGAATAAATGAATTTTCAGTTTTAGAAACAGGATTTGGGTCAAAACGTTTCATATATTTAATCAAGTTTAAGAAAGAACAAAAGCCGATTTGAGAGCAGCAAAGTTGGCATTTTAGTAAAAGTCTTTTGTTAAAACAAAAATACTTTGTGTTGTACTTTACATTTTCCTGTATAAACATTTTTTATGTCCGTAACAATTTTTACCCTGCTTACAAATTAAAAGTCTCCATATCCAGCTAAGAGACAATTTGTATAATTTTTAAGTTGTGCAGGACACACTTGCATAAAACTAATTTGTTCTGGGTCACTTTTTCTTAAATTTGTAGCAAAGCATGATCAAATATGAAACTGAGCTCACTGATGTGATGAAGCATTAGGTTTTTCACTTTATTTTGGGTAATTTTTGAAGAAAACTTACATTTTCTTTAGATGAGAAAGACCCTTGAAGGCGCCCGTGGCCTCCAGCATGGACAGGTCATTGTTGTTAAGACGCCTGGAGAAATTATAGGAGACATAAAGATGGAGAAGCAACAACGACATGAACAGAAGAATTCATTAATACCAATTCCAACATAAAGACCGATTCAGATGTTTGGACCTGCATCAATGCACAAATGTGTCTTAATGTAGCTATAATGTTTTATCAGTGTTAAAATGAAGAATTTTTCTCATCGTCTCATGAAATCAGACTAAACTTTTCCTGTTTTTATCAGTTTTCTTTATTAATGACGAATAGTGAATTAGCTATCTTACAGAAAGTTTAAAACTTTCTTCAAATTCATAAGTTAAATAATTTTATGAATAATTTTATAATTTTAATTTTATTTGGTGGCGTACTGAGGGTCATTGTCCATTTCAGTGTGGAGGTTGTACCTAAAAGTTACTGCAACAGGACATAGTATCTGAGTAATTTTGCACATGAGTTTGTCTCACAGCTCTTCGGTGGAGGGCGGCAGATGCTCTGGGAACTTGGTGAGGCGCAGATTGGAGCAATCCACCACATTGGCCTCACAGCGACATTTAGCAGGACATACAGGCTTACTGTTACACTCATAGCTCAGGCGTCGGTCTTCAGTGCCTGGATGAAAACACAGGATGCAAATGTCTCCTATTGTTTCTGTGACTGCAAAAATAAAGCTAAATAAAAATTATATTCACCGGGGATGTGGTACTGCTCCTTGGCTGAAAAGAAAAACAATCAAAAAGAAATATGTTGATCAATAAATATGCTTTGAAAAAGCAACAGAGTCAGCAACAGTGAGCCAGCAGCAGAAAATCTATTTTTAAAGTAAAGGTGTGACTGGCCTGCATGGTTTGATCTTAGCATCTACAGCACTACTAGCTTCCCTCTCTGGCTGCATGCCGACTGCAGGCCCAGTGTGGGAAATGGAAACAGTCCAGGGATCGGTTTACCAACTACAAACTGAGCTCGTTTGTTTCCACAGTGAAGACTACATTTTTTTATACTCAAAGTAGTAGCTAGTTACATCTACTTTAGTAAATATTTTTGAGAAATCTGCTTTTAGGAGTATTTTTACAACACTACTCTTTCCTTTTACTTGAGTCATTTTATTATGAAGTATCTCTACTCTTACTTGAGTAAAATGTATGGATTTTCTACCCATTGATGAAGAACAAACATGTTTTAACAAAAAATTCACCAGATACAGAGATACCTGCAGTTTAGTTAAAGTTTCATAAGTTTTTATTGAAAAAAACTGATTTTGAAAAAAATTATTTTGCCTGGTTTTGTTATTTATTGTTCCCTCTATGAATTATTGAAATTTAAAATAACGTTTTTATTAACTTAATATTTTGGTCAGTCTGATTATGTAGTTTTTAGATATTAAATTATTGATAATTTCCTCTCCTATATTGTAGGAGAGAAAGCTCTCCTACAATATAAACACATGCAGCCAACAATCCTGTAGAGTAAATTTACTCAAGTAAATCTACTCTACTTGAGTAATTTTTTTACCAAACACTTTTTGACTCTTATTTGAATAATTTCTTGGATATTTACTTTTACTTTAATAAATGTCCATTGACGTGTATCACTTCTCTTACGTTAGTGTAATTTCTGAATGACAAACATGTTTTAACCAACAAATTAATTTTGCCTGATTGTTTTTTGTTATTTATATCAATTATTGTCATTTTCGTCCATAAAACGCCAAAATGTCCTTTTAACATTATATTTTGCTCAGTCTGATTGTGTATAATTTTTAGGCACTCTGCACACTTCTGTTTATACTTTCTGAAGATCATTATCGGCTAATTGACCGGTAGAGACTTACCGGAGCATCTGAACTTGTGGCTCTTGATCTGAGCGATGCGTTTGTTGGCGAGCCGACGAGGGCTGGCGCAGCGAGCTCCGCTGGTCTCAATGGGGTTTGAACCCAGGAAGTCTGCCAGCCACTTCACATGACAGTCACAAACAAATGGGTTCTGCGCCAGGTGGCTGAGAAGACATGACAAAACGGCAACCCGAGCTATCAAACACTAGCGGATTTTCCCTCATTCGGTGGTCGCCATGACGACTCGGCCGTCTCCCAACCTGATCGAACTGGTCAACACGTTGCGTCAACAGCCAATCTACTGCGCATGTCGAGTTCAGACATGAACGCGACATGTATAAGAATACATTATTCTAACTTTTTTTTTTTTAACTATTTACGGTTGGGCTAAAAGAAATAATTTACAACTCGCATCCATCGCAGAAAACGGCAATCCGATCAAACATTAGCTTCTCTGGATTTTACCCATTCGGTGGTCGCCATAGCGACTCGGCAGTCTCCCAAACAGATCGAACTCGACGTCACGTTGCGCCAGCAGCCAATCGACTGCGCATGTCGTCTTCAGAGCACATGCAAGAATACATTACTGTACCTTTTTAACTCTTTACAGTTAGGCTAATAAAATAATTTACAACTCACAGCAAGCGAGTTTGTCACTTGCCTCGATGGAAGCAGTTACATCCTCATATTCCCTCCAATTACTGCATTTTATTTGTCCTATTCTGACGCCCTCATTGCTCACCACATATGTTCGTCTTATTTAGAAGGTCTCCAAGTACATTATTGTGCCCTGATCTTACCGTGAACAGCTAATATCATTTAGTTCTGGCCATTTTTTCTTGTCATTTATCGACTCAGCTCTAATTAATGCCAACTTGGTAAAATAACTAAAAATAACACTGTGATAAACATTTGTAGTATGCGAACAATATGCTAGCTGGAGAAAGCAGGTAACCATGGTAACCAGTGCGCCCGGCGTTCCAGCTCATTCTGCAGTCAAGTTGCGCGCGCATCCACTGCGTTTACAACTAAATAATCCCTGTAAAGCCCAAACAGAAAGATGCTTCTTTGTTTACTCACAGTGTCTGGATGCTGTGCAGTGACCTAAAGGTTCCCATAGCCAGACTTTGGATCTTGTTGTCGTACAGAGATAGAAGGGCCAGGTTTTCCAGGTCTTTGAACGCTGCGGCGCGGATACAGTGGATTTTATTTGCATTCAGCAATCTGTAGGATCGGAAAAGAATAAATCACAGGTTCACTGACATCATCACCTGACTCCCATGGCATATCAGGGGAACTGTAGATAGGAACAAAGAAGTAGTACATTTCCACCAAAACTCTGAAAATCTTCAAAGGTCAAATATTTTCAACTTTTGAAACTCAGAAATGTCCATGGTCTTTTTTTTCTTTTTAAGAAAATTTTATAGAATAATCTCCAAATTTCAGATTTTTTTTCTAGCAAATTTTACATTTTTCAAACTCACAAATTTATGTCTTTTCTGGAAATATTCTGAGATTACTCTCAAAATGTCTGAGTATTTTGACAGAAATTTACCCCTTTTTCTATATACAATGACCTTAATATGCTGTTGTACCTGACAAGTGTTGGTTTCAAACAGAAATTTTTATTTTTTAAAATTTTTTTCACAAAGATGGGACATTTGAAAGCCTAAATTGTCAACTTCTTGTGGCACCTTTTGGTCATCCCTAAGGTTTTTTGTTCCCCTCAAAATCAGCACAACAGTCCAGAGGGGGGGCATTATTGCCATATTTTCTTGGACCAATTCCTTCATTTTCTTATTCCTCAAACAAAGATGAAGCCATAATGAAAATAAACACTTTTAATGCATTAAAAATACATGAAACATTACAAGTCACCACTACTTTATGGTAATAGTTTTTAGAAGTAATGTTAAGAAAAGTAAATAAAATATTAGGGCCGCACTAAAGAAAAATAAATTACAAGAACAAAGTCAGTACAACTTTACTTTTAGAGAGTAAAGTTGTACAAGAATAAAGTTGAAATTATACAAGCTTAAAGTTGTTATAATATACAAAGACATGTTTTATGTTCAATATTTTGAATAAAAGTTGCTTCTACTAAGCCAGAAAATCTAATTAACATAAAATTAACTTATGATGCAAAACTTATAACAAAAAATAATGTATGAGTTTTTTCAGACTTACAGCAGCTCCAGAGAAACCAAGCCATCAAATACTCCGCTGGGCAGCTCAGTGATTTTATTCCCATATAAAACGCTGCAAACAAGAAACGGCAGGATCACCCCAAACGCTTTTACTGCTGTTACTGATGCATTACTTTGATAGAACCACACACTTTATTGCACAGATACATGTTTACAAAAAAAAGCCATAAGAGAAGCCAGAACACAGGGCTATGAAACAATGGGGAGTCTGAGTTCAGTAATCCTGCAACTTTTAGATGCATTCTTTCACAAACACACCTGAGTCTAACCAATCATTTGTTACCAGACCTCCGTGGAGCTAAATTACAGTGGAGTGGGGGATCTTAGTGTAGATCGTACATTAATTTATCTTATACACACACATCCCCAAATGTAAACAGTCAACATTATTTGTTTTATCCTTCTTGATTCTGGTTTGCTAAGAAGATATCTCTTGTACAAATAACAATATAAATAACCTGGCTGGTTCCACAAATACCTGCACTATAAAAAAAAAATTAATAAATAAACGCCTAAAATTTATGGTAAAATACTGGCAGCTATTACTGAATTTTACCGTATAAATACGGCATAAATACGGAAAAATTCTGGCGACCACAGCTGCCGGTATTTTACTGTAAATTAGATTTATGGTAATTTATGGTAAAATTTTACAATATAATCTGTATTGTAAGATCTGTATATGGTAAAATACACTGATATATTTTACCATATACAATAAAATATATCTGTAAAATTATTTTATACAATATAAAATAATACAGATTTTAAATGGTATTTTATATTTTACCATATAAAATTCAGATCATCACAGATTTTATGTGGCAAAATCCGTATTTATCCAGATTTTACCATATAAATACTCCACCAGAGGTGCTGGTATTTTACCATAAATTAGATTTATGGTAATTTACAGTAGCTATGGTTGCAAGTGGTTTCTGGATGGTAAGTTAACTTGTCTTTTCCAGTAGTCATTGTTAATCGCATACAGAGGTAAAACCAGCTGACCAAACCCTGCTGGAGCTCTGCCTGGGTTGCTAGGTAACGGTTGCTAGGTATCAGGCTGGGCTTCATTGAGGTTCCTCGTTGAGGGGCAGAGCCTGCTGATTTGTGATGTTACCTTCTCATATTTACTCCTCTATAACCTGCCACTATAACAACCTATACATATATATGTTTGTTATATATTTTCAGTGGAAGGAAAAATAAGAAATGTCAAAAAAATGAATAAATAGTGGGAGGAAGCAAAGAAAACTCACAGCGAATTGAGCGCTCGGAGGCCATGAAATGCATCAGGGGCAATCTCAGATATCTGATTGTTGCTCAGGTCTCTGTGAAGGAAACAGATCAGAAACTAAACATTCATCACAGATGTAAATGGAAAATACATTCATTCGCCTTCCTTTGATTCAAAGCTTCAGTTATTTATTTACTTGAATCTCCAGCTTGATCTTCACCACCACATTCTGATATTTTAAACATTCAGCTCAACTCGTATTTCTCTCCCCGCCTGTCTGGAAACCTACAAACTCAGAAACTCTCCTACAATATAAACACATGCAGCCAACAATCCTGTTGCCTTTATACTCCTCTAAGCTGTAAGCGACACTGCAGAACATTTTGGAGCTGAATTGTAACATAAAACATGCATAGTACTGTAAATCATTCCTGCACATCTAAAATCAAATTCTCCACACTATGTCACCATGTTGTGCCATTGAATATCAACATGGCTGATTCACCACATTAGCATTAGCTTCCATTAAGTACCGTGATGGTATAGTACACAACTATTGTGAATTATTAACGCTTTAATGTCAGCGCAGTGATTTTTTAGTTAGTCGTTCTCAACTTGTGGTTTCACTGCAAAAACACAAAATCTTACAAAGCATTCCTGGTTTATTTTCCAGTGCAAATATCTTACTACATTTGGAGTAAGACAAAACAAACTTACAAGTAACTTTTCAGCAACATATAGGAGCTTTTTTTTAATCAATAATTCCTTAATATTGATGAAAAAGTGCTAGCTCCATTGGGTGATGATTTCATTTAAAATATGGATAAATGTGAATTAATCTTCCAATGGAACTAACACTTTTTCATCAATATGAAGAAACTATTTAGTGTTTTTCAAAAAAGCTCCTATATCTTGCTGAAAAGTTGCTTGTAAGTTAATTTTCTCTTATTTCAAGTGTAATGAGACGTTTGCATAAGAAACTAGACATAAAATACTTGGTAAGATTTTGTGTTTTTGCAGTGTTGAGTTTATGAATATCAGACTTTGCTTTTTGAATAGTCACTGAAACAAAATGGAGGAGAAAAAGACACAAAAGATTTGGAAAAAACAGCCCAAGGTCAGTGCAACATAATGTTTGTGTCAGTAAAGAAAATGTCTGACATCAAGTAATGTCTTCTTTAAATTTTGAACTAAAGAGAACAGATTAGCTTAGCCACAGTGATCTGTATGAAGGTAAAACAAAAGACTGACTTGGTGATACAAATGTAAGGTTGTAACTCACATGCGGTGGAGCTTCTTGTAGGAGGTGAACGCACCAGGAGGAACTGACTTGATGCCATTCTGTTCCAGACGACTACAGGAAAAATAAAAGACAGAATGAGACACAAAGATTAGTTGGTTTTTATTTTTTCATTTACTTGATTCACTTTTAGTATCAAAATCCAAAACATTTTATGTTAGAATAAGGTGATTAGCATACTTTTATATCTTTTTCAAGATATCTAAAGTATGCAGAAACAAAATCATATCGAGTGTTTTTGATCTGGTTTTTAGTGCAGTTAAAATAAGACATCTTGCTTTCTTTCTGTTTCTTATTAATCAAAGACGTATGGAACAGCAGATTAAACTACTTACATCTCTGTCATGGCCTCCGGCAGGTGGGCAGGTATGGCGGTGAGGCCCCTTCCTCTGCAGTTCACAATGTTGTTGCTGCAGGAACACATCGGCGGACAAGAACCGGACGCCAAACTGCACGGCTGAACGAAGGCGCTGCCGCTGTGGCCTAACAGGGGGATCAGAGGGAACGGTTCTGAAATCAGATCTATTGTCTGCATTTCTATGCAACACCTGACATGCCACCTAACAGAGGTGAGTAGAGTTCCCAGAAATTGTACTAAATTTAGAGTAGCACTACTTCAACATATTTTTACTCAAGGAAAAGTTTATAAAATAGCAAGAAGTAAGAGTAAAAGAGTGTTTGGTAAAAAGTCGACTCAAGTTTTGAGTAACTGATCAAATTATCAATCATTTAAAATTTAAAAATTACATAATCAGGCAGACCAAAATTTAAAGTTAAGTGAAAATTTTGGAATTTTAAAGACCAAAATGACAATAATTCATACAAGTAACAAAAAATAACAAAATAAGACAAAAGAATGTTTGTTTTTTTTGTTGTTTTTAAAAAAAATCAGTTTCTTTCAATAAAAACTTTAACAAAAACTGCAGGTGTGTCTCTGTGTCTGGTGAATCTTTGGTTTGTTTTTCATTCAGTGCAGCGAAAATCCAGAAATTTTACTCAAATAAGAGTAGAAATACTTCATAACAAAATTACTCAGGTAAAAGAAAAAAGTACAACATAGTAAAAATACTTTTTTTCCCCAACTGTCACTGCAAAAACACAAAATCTTACCAAGTAGTTTGGTCTAGTTTATAATGAAAATATTGTAATACATTTGAAATAATACAAAATTAACTTACAATTAAGTTCTCAGCAAGATATATGAGCTTGTTTTAGGTCAATAATTCCTTAATATTGATGAAAAAGTTCTAGTCCACTGGTAGATTATTTCACTTATAACAAGACATTACTCCCATGTTTTTAGTGAAATAATCTGCCAGTGAAACTAGAGCTTTTTCAGCATTTTTTTCTTAAATCAAGCTCATATATCTTGCTGAAAAGTTACTTGTAATTTAGCTTTGTCTTATTTCAAGTGTACTAAGATACTTGCACTAGAAAAAAACAAAAATACTTTGTAAGGTTTTGTGTTTTTGTAGTTTAACTTTTATTTGACTTATTCTTTCATTGTTCACTTCAAAAACAAACAAAAAAAAAACAATAAGATTTTGTGTGAGTTATTTTAAGATATTTGCACTAGAAACTTGGTAAGTTTTTCTGTTTTTGTAGTGTAAATGTAACTGAGTAAATGTAACTAGTTACTCTCCAACTCTGCACCTAAGCAGGCGAAGTCATTCTTGCGCAGCTCTGCGAGGTTGAGCCCCCTCAGGGCTGGAGGGGAACTGCACTGCGTGTAGAGGCCCAGCGCAGACCGCTGCCGTAGCCATGGCGACAGCCAGGCAAGGTGACAATCACATCGCAGAGCGTTGGAGTGGAGCCGACTGGTGGGGGGAAGCAGAGAAAGAGAGAAAATGGCCGAATGATTCCCAGATAACGACATGCAGGAGGTGAGCGGCGCACTTACAAGGTTCGCAGTTTGGGCATGTGGTTGAAACTGGAGACTGGGATGCTGCTGATGTTGTTGTTGTTCAGTGTGCTGGAGGGGACAAATAAAGTTAGAAACAAAGTAAAAGGTCAGAGGATGTGAGAAAACGAAGAAGGAGGAAGAGAAAAACGAGGAAACAATACTGGAAGTTTGAGGAAACAATAATGGAAGATATGTTATTGTGATCTGATTTAATGCTACTACACTGCAATTTAGCTTTGCAGTAAATTGCAAAGCAAATCTACCATGTATTTTTTTGTTTGGTTTCTAGTGTAAATATCTCAGTACACTTGTAATGAGACAAAACTAACTTAAAACATTTCAGAAAGACAAAGGAGCTTGTTTAAAGTCAATAAATCCTTAAAATTGATGAAAAATGACCAGTTTCACTGGCAGATTATATCACTTGTAACATGGAAAACTGTCTTAATTTGTCAATGGAACTGAAACTTTTTCATCAATATTAAGGAATTATTGACTTTAAACAAGCTCCTTTGTCTTTCTGAAAAGTTACTTATGAGTAATATTGATGAAAAGGTTCTAGTTCCACGGGCAAATTATTTCACTTAAAACAAGACATTTTTCTCATGTTATAAAGAAAATAATTTGCCACCAATTTTAAGGAATTAACTTAAAAAACACTCCTATATCTTGCCGAAAGGTTCGTTTTGTCTTATTTCAATTAGATTTCCACTAGAAACCAGACAAAAATACTTGGTAAGATTTAATGTTTTAAAACATTGAAAACTCCCAGGACTGTCGGCTTTTAGATACGTACAGCACTTCCAAGGATCTCAGCGCTCTGAACGCTCCCTCCTCAATACAGGTGATGTGGTTTTTATCCAGCTGACTGGAAATAAAAGCAGCATCAGTACTGCTCACCCTGTTTTGTGAAATAGCACAAGACTGAATTTTAGCTTACAGGTTTTTGATGTCTGTGGTTCCTCTGAACGCTCGCCTTGGGATGGCCTGGATGGCATTTTCACTCAAATCCCTGAAACACAGAACCAGCAGAGTCCATAATTGTTCCTGATTTTTAATTTCTGGACTTGTTTGAACTCATCAATGTACCCCAGTGAGAATCTGTCCAAACAACTGCCTCCTAAAATGATGCGTTATATAAGTAAAAATGTGAGGAACACTGCAAAAACACAAAATCTTAGCAAGCGTTTTTGATCTGATTTCTATCTAGTGGAAATATTTTAGTACACTTAAAATAAGAGACTAACTTCTAAAGAGTTAGTTTAGAAGTAACTCCTTAGAAGTTACTTCTAAGTAACTTTACCAAAACAAGCTCTAAGGAGCTTGTTTTGGTAAATAATTCCATATAATAAATAAAGTTATGAATAAAATAAAGTGGTCTGAATGGTATTTTTATATACTTTTTATTTAACTTCATTTTTTTATTATTTTGATTGTTATATTGATTGTTGTTTTATGTGATTTGGACTTTGAGTCTGCAATAAAAACTAGCATAGCTATTTAAAATTGCACATATATTCATACAACAAATTGTTATGAAGGTTCATTTTCTTTGTTACGACAAATGAACAAATTGAATTAGTGTAATTTTCCTTTTAAGGCACATAAATATGAAAATCATTTGCCAAGTGAAATAATTTGTAGATTATTTCACTTGTAGGAATAATGTTCTAATATTATAGGCAAACTAACACTAACTTACAATATTTGCTATTCTAAATATTTGCATATAAATAGTATTCTCTTTATTTTTGTATCAAATTGAAACCCAGACTGTGTTGATACAAAATACTTAAGAGTTTTTTTATTGCTGCTTTTCTTGATGATTATTGGACTTTTATTTTGTTGTTTGAACAATAATGTAATTTTATTTTTATGACAACAGTGTTTAGCTGTCACACTAAACTGGTTTGAGTCATATCTGTTTTTTAATAATTATTTAATATTAAACCTTCTAGAAACAGTTCATTAATGGGAATTTATTTAAAAACAGATGAGAGATAAAGCTTAACCTCGGTCATAAATGAACAGGACTCCCTCCGCTGGCACTTAAAGGTCAGTAGGGTCAGGAACATAAAGCAACCAGAGGAGGCGATGACAGATATACAGCGTGGCAAGATGTCTGCAACCAGGAGAGAGCAACTTATAGGGCATGGTGGTGAGTGTTGCAGGTTGTGAAAATATACATTTCACATGGGCAGATGGTTCAGCGTCATAATTCACATCACCTGTAGTTGGATGGAATTAAATATGGGTCTGGTTTAAGAAGAAACAAGAAAATAAACAAAGAAAATCAGTGTTTTTAAAACTCCTGTCTTTAAGTTTTGTGGTACTTTATTAGCACTAATCCAGTTTGTTAGTTAACCCTAACCCTAAAATATGAAAAAGTGTTAAAAGAGGTGATAGATAGATAGATCTATCTAATAGTAGCTAGTACTGCTATCTAGTACTATCTACTAGATAGATAGAAGCTACCTAGCTGGTTGCTAGCTAGGCGCTAGCTACCAAGCTAGTTACCAACTACAGGTTATGTGCTAGTCACTAGTTGGCCAGATTCTAGCTAGCTAGGTAGTTGCTAACTTTATTAAGTCCTTTTGGAATTTCCTTCAGGGACATTGTCATCTCCATCTCCCACACCGCACTCTTAGACAAATTTACTTGAATGTAATATATATTTTAAGATTTAAAGTTATTTGTATTCAAACAAGAATAAACAAGTATTTCTGTTTAAAATGATACAGGAAGCTTCTAAAAGACAAGACCATCTATTAGAAATTAGATATAAACACGTCAGCATATAGGAATAAAATATAAAAAGTGTAAAACAGGCTCTAGATAGGTCGATAGGAGCTAACTAGTTAGGCGCTAGTTACCTAGCTATCTATGCGCTATCTACCTAACTGGCTAGGCTCTAGCTACCTAGCTAGTTAGCCAATTGCTAGCTAGCTTTTAGTCTTTTGGGATTTTCCCTCGGGAAAACTGTCATCTCCATCTCCCACACAGCACTTTTAGACATACATAAATGTAATTATTTATATCTCTATAGATTTAAGGTTATTTTTATTCAAACAAAAAGTGATTGTTTAGAAATGATGATCCCAAAAGAAGAGCACATGTACAAAGAATAGTATTTATGAAAATAAAATATATTTACAATTTAATAAAGATTAAAAGCTAATTTGTTTTTAATGGAGTTTGAGATTTGACGTTTCAGCACCAGGCTGTATTATTGGACCGCTTTGCCTCATCTCTCTGACAGAGTAATGAAGATGCTTTTCCTTCTGGTCGTCAGGATATCTGTTGCCGGGACACAGAGGATATTTACTGGACGGAGACTCTGAGAAGTCACAGCTGGACGTGTTTGAATGCGTCTGGACAGTAGGTGATCTCACAATATTTGCTCTCTTTTCTGCTATCGCCTCTATTCATCTTCTGATCCACTCTGCCGGTGTTCACCGCTGCTCTTCTTCCTCAGCCTGTGGCCTCTCCTGTTGTTTCAATAACCTCCTTCTCACAGCGGAGGGTGAGAAAGGCAAACTTTCCCACTTATTTAATCTTTTCATCATCTTTAGCCACCAGCCACCTTTAGCACCCAGCAAAATGTGTTCGTTTCAGCCACATCTGAACATGATGAAAGACTGTTTATGAGTAGGTTGTAAAACAGCCGTAAAAACAACAGAAATATGGCAGGATTTTCCAAAACACATAACTGTGGTGGTAAAAAAAAATAAAACGAAATACACCCATGGTGAATTCTAGATTTTATTGAGTAACCAATTGGGTCTTATTTAACTAGATTTCACCTTATGATTTATGAAACAAAGATGATGCCTTCATGGAAATAGCGTGCATCTGGAAGGTATTCACGATGCTTCACTTTTTCCACATTTTATGCTACAGCCTTAATCCAAATAGCATTAAATTGCTCCTGCTGGTGCTCTTCTGGTTGGATTTGCTCTGTTTCTTTTCTTGTATTTACATGTCGCTATGTTCTTTTATATTCTTTTTGACTCTTAAAGCACTTTGGTCTTTGAGTCGTGTAAAGCGATACATAAGTAAATGATTTATTGGTGATTGAAATTAATCTCTATTTTCTTTTTGTAAGGCTTGGCAAGAATTACTTTTTGAACCAAATGAGGCCAATAACTTAAAAAGGCCCTGAATTTTTATTTTTTAACAAAAATAAATACTGTAATTCTGTAATGTTGTCTTTGTTTACACGAATGCCTCAGTTAAAAAAATTGTCTTAAAAATGCATAGAAAGGCTTAAAACAGATTAAATACTTTATTTACGAATCAAAATGTAGTATCATTGTTTGACTTTAAACTAGATTAACATTTTTGCTTGAGCAAAAATATTACTAAAAAGTTGAGGAAGCCATTATGTCATAACTGTACGACGATGTATTAAAATAAAGAAAGTTATTTGAGACTAAAGTCAAAATAATACAACGATTCTTTTTATTGTTGAAACAGTACGACTTTATTCTTGTATTATTTAGACTTTTATTCTTGTACAAGTCTATTATTATTCTATTATAACTTTATTCTTTATGTTACCAGACACAACCTTTATGTAAAGGTTGTGTCTGGTAGGAAGAAATCTCCATGGAGAAATGCACAAATAGTTCGATCTGCAAGACAACTCTGCCGCAGGGCCGAACGAAAATGGCGTAAAACTCAACTTCACGTTCATTGTGACATCTATAAAGAAAGGCTACGTAACTACCAGTCAACACTAAAACATGCAAGGGAGGCTTTCTTTGCAGATGTCATAAACAAAAACATTAACAATGCTCGAGCTTTATTTGCAACAGTTGACAGGCTCACAAATCCTCCGATGACGTTACCACCTGAACTCCAATCTAATGCTGCCTGTAATAAGTTTTCTGACTTCTTTTCAGAGAAAA
>CAEGAD010089081.1:0-75184 GCA_903067055.1 Poeciliopsis paucimaculata
TTGTTTATTCTATGTTACATGACTTTGTGTTTTTATGTTTGTATGATGTAAAGCACTTTGAAATGCCTTGCTGCTGAAATGTGCTATACAAATAAAATTTGATTGATTGATTGATTGAAATAACCTGTGCAGAAGCAGTTTCAGGTTTTGCTCCATAACTGCTTCAAAAAACAAACAAAAAAACAGTGCAGAGAGAAAACTATGAACAACACAGGAAAGGTCCTGCCACCAGTTTTGGCTGTATGTCTAAAACAAAACAAAAATAATCGATAATTATCAATGGAACGCTTATAATGTGATATGTTTTTTTAATCGTATTGTAGAGCCCTACCACAAAGGAAGAAATGAGCAGCAAATGACAGAAGTTTCTGTAAAATATTTAGGTTTGTAAATGATTTAGTTGGTGAGCTTTTGGTAAAAAGCTCCATGTTTTGTTGCGGCGATCCTATAAAATTACAGCCTGTTCTGTTGAGCTGTGCCTTCATAGAAGCAGCATACAGCACCTCAACAAAGAGATCTGGTGTTGATCCTTGTGTCTTATTTTTCCATGCTAGTGTCTCGTTTCACACCAGACCTGATCTGTTGTCTCCTCTGTGTGTGTGTGTGCGTGTGTGCGCGTGTGTGTGTGTGTGTGTTAAGCAGATCTGATACAAATTTTCCATTCACAGCTCTGTTTCACAGCAGTGACCAGGATCAGGGACAAGGATCCCACTGCATTTCAAAAATAAAAGATTTCTTCCCCTTTATTCGTAAAAAGCTCAGTTGAGACTTGCACAGCTTAATATGAAATAACAGTAACTATTTTAATGTAATCACTTGAAAGAAATGGCAACGTTTTGTTTTTTTAAAACCATTTTATCTTCTTCTGCTGTCATTTCTCTCATTTTCTTCTAAGCTTTCAGTTGTTTTCATTAAAAGACAAACCGCCACAAACCGTGCAGCAGCCTCTTACAACAACTATTTTAAGGCAGGAAGCAAATATGGCCACAGTGACAACCATTCCAAAAATGTGTCAAAAAAAAAAAAATCAACCCTTTTCAAGCCAGAGCAAGACACTAACTCTCTCCTCTCCCCCCGTGCAGCCGAGCAGCAGCAGCAGCAGCTCGTATCTGTTGTGGCGCTACTATAACGGCGCCTTACTGAGGTTGAAGTGTTTAGCATTGTTGTGGCTCGTGTGTCATCCATCTGTTCACCGCGCCACATTGCCAGCTTGCGAGTAGCGAGGGAGCTGCCAGCGCAGATGGCACGGAGCAGGGGAGCAAGCTTGTTGCGGCGTAAACGTGCATCTGATTTCCTCCCGCGATTTTTTTTTTTTTTCTTTGTTTCTCCCCTCCACGGTCGCATGTGGGGATCTGTTACTAATTAAAGTGAGTTTATTTTTGGACCCGTAGAAACCAGAACATTTCATCTTAGATGTTATTGCCTAGCATCTGGAAATATTAATATCTTCTGTTAGTTAAGACAGTGCAGAGTTACAGTACAGACTGTTGAATTTGAAGTGTATACAGATAGAAGCACTTACTGCCTGTTTATCCTCTTGGGATTAATCAGGCCACATCTCAACAGCTGCGCCCGTGACTGGTGCGGGAAATACTTCACAGTGGACGATTAGTCAAGCTGTTCCCAATAAATAAAGATTATGATTTGAGGTGCTAGCCCTGTCGCATTTGGCGATAGATCAATTAATTGCGTGATAAATTAAAACGAGTGTGTTCATTTCCATTTGCATTACTTTTTTTTTTTTTTTTTCTCGAGTGTCTCTAACAGAGACTGTGTGACAAAAGGCTTCAGTCTGGTCCATCGGTCTAGAAGAGGTCATTTATCGTATCGCGTATCCTTTGTCGTGATAACTTTCTTATCGTGACAGTAATTTTGATTTAGCATTTCCACTAAATTATATTTAAAACCCTGGAAGCATCCAGTACTATTGATAATAGTTTTACTGTCTTCTCCACGATTAGTTCAGTGGAAGGATCTAAATGTAAATACATTTGAAAGCATGATTAAATGCAGTTACAATATTCAGTCTTAAGATATAAATTCCACTTTATGTGACTGATGAAAAAGTGTTTTTCAAATAGGACTGGTTTTAAAGAGCAGTATTTGCAATGTGTAATTGCTGTGACACACTGTCGCAGTCATACAGTAAAATACAATAAAAAAGAAGTAATTAATATTTCCTATCTTTTCGTCGCTATATCAGTAATACAACAAAATAACGTGGCAATCTTTAAGTCTCAACTACCCTACTCCATCATAACCTCTCTGTTATGTGTATATGCCTAGATGGCTATGTATTTATGGATAGATGTGTCCATACTGGTTAAATAGTTATTTTACTTATTTATTCTTGTGTGCATTCCGCTATAGACGTGATGATTGGTATAAATTTATTTACAACAGTTTCTTTTAATATATGTTCAATTGTGTGTGAGTATACATATGTGTGTGCGTATATGTATGTTTACGTGTATTAATGCAAAGATTCATTCAGAAACTGTCCAAATGTTAAGAAAAGCGGTATCTCCCCAGAATCAATTTAAAAACAAAACAGCATGTTGTTGTTGTTCAACTCATAATCTGAATCCTCTCTTTCTTCAAATGCGCCATCATCCCTAATGGTGTAGAGAATCGGCATATACAGCCACAGGGGAGTTTTGCTGGTTAAAATTAGCCTGATTAAACCTCTCTAGTCTTAGTGGGCATGTACAATATCTCTCCAAGTTCCCTTTGAGCAGCGCACTCTGTTAAAAGGTTTCTTTGAAAATATCGTCCTGAAGGAGTTCTTTCTAGGCCTGTTTTCCCCAACAACCTGCCCACAGCTGCTGTCATCAATGAGACAAAACATCTTTCTATCAAAACCTTTAAGTTTAAGAAGTGGATTCAACTACTTCTACATGGTGGTTAGTCATAGATGGAATATTTCACACCAGCATCGTTTGTTGCCTCGTTCCAGCTATGAGAAGTACTTCCTGATGTGTTCCCTCACCCACAATGGGAAGAACCTGTTCAAGCCGGTCCATTCCAAGAGAGTGGGCACATATAAAAGCTTTTTCTACCACATCAAATGGGACGAACTGTAAGTCCTCTCTTATATTTTTCAGTTTTCACTGACCTACTGTGGTCCTTTTACCTTTTAATGGCGCCGCCTTGTCCTTCCTAGGATCATTTTCCCTATCGCCGTAGCCGTGCTCCCTCTGGAGTCCATGCTGAGTCTGAGTCTGTTTGGGGTCCTGAACCACAATGCCAGTGGCTCGCCAGATTCCAACAAACAGCGGAAAGCCCCAGAGTTTTTAGGCAAAGTCTCTATGCCCCTGTTTGACTTCAGACGGTGAGGAGAAGGAATGATCTCACTTGCTTTAAGGGGTTTAAAAAGAGAATGTATCTTTATACCATTAAGATTAAATTATCTTTGGGGTTTTGTTTTTTTTTTAGCTTATGTTAACTTCTGTGTTTAACAGAGTTCTTGCGCGAGACACAAGGTTCTTGTGTCTGTGGACGTCTGTTCAAGGAGCTGCTGGTGCTACCGGTAGCCGCAAGAAGGTTCCTGCAGAAAGGATCATATTACAGGTCAGTTTGATGGGATTATCAGATACAGGCATGTGGGGAAATTATTACAGCCTGAGTGTTTTTCTAACATAACGTTAATGTTTTATACAAGCTTAAACACTTCTGAGATGCTTGAGTAATATAGGTAAACAAAGACAATACGGCTTTTTTTTTAAAAGTCAGTAAAATATAGTTTCCGACAAGGAATAAATTAGGACAGATTCATATTTATTTCCACTTTAAATGCCTAGAATTACACACAGGCATATCACAGTGATGAAACATTTGCTCTTCAAGTTTACCAGAGAAAATATAGACAAACTCCTGAACGTCTGGAAGCATGTTGTTGAACAGATTAATCTAAAGTTGAATAATTTGGACAGCTTAACAGAGGACATGTTTTCAGGGTTTCCATGCATCCTTAAAAGGTCTTAAATCCATGTGTATTTAATTAAGGCCTTAAAATGCCGGCTATCCTTAAATGTGTTAGACCTACAGAGTCACAGGCCATAATTTGGTTGTGGCTGGACTAGTTTATCACATTCTATGAATTTATTCTTCTCTTGGCACTTTTCTGTCAGATGAATGTTTTAAGTATGTTTGAGGCTACTGCTAACTAGCTGCTAATGCTCTCTGGCTAACTAGAGAGCCAGCCTTTTTCACATCTTTCATAGGTAACTGTTTGCATTTGTTCTGTGCAAAAGAGCTCACAAATATGAAAAACTTTTTCTGAGAATTTTTTTTGTCACAATACCAGCACATAAATTTAGTTCATAATGGTCTTTAAAAAGTCTTAAATTTTAGTCGGTGAATCAACTCGGGCCATACGGCCATACAGTGACCAATTAAAAACAACCTCATACCAAATGTGATACATGAGGGTGGAAATGTCATCCACAGGGATGTTTAGCATTTAGACGATGTTTGAGGAAAATATGAGCCAATTTGTAAAAATGAGGTGAAGCAGAATTGGACTCTGAAACATGACAATAATTCAAAACCAGTAGATCCAGCAAGAATCTTTTTTTTTATATATTATTCAGTTGGTTTCCACTGAGAGAATAAACTGATCCCAGTTCTGGTCTTGTCTCTGCCATCAGGTGGACTTCCCCAAATCAGGGGTGGATGTTTTATATGTTGGACCTAAGGAGGCCCCGAGCCCTGAGCCCCACACACTGGAAGAGCTGGACCCGGATTTGAGGCGGAAGCTGGAGAAAATCTGCAGCCGAGCCTCCAATTTTGGGTAAGAGAATCTTTTTTTTTTTTTTCTTCTTCTTTTTTTGTCTATGTGAAAATGGAAAAGGACAGTTTCAGCAAATTTGTGTACCAGCACCCTCTTCAAGAGTTTGTAAACAATGTTGATCTGCATGAATAACATCACATAAAATCACTGATATTATTACTGCGTTGGGATTTTGTGACCACGTGAAGCCTAAACATACCATTAAAGGGGCAGTGTCATCTAAAGGTTTTTCTTTGCTTTATGTCATGTTATAATGTTAGTCCCTCATCTAAAACATGCCTCCAGTGTTGCCTTGACTCTTTCATGCATGTTTGAGAAATCCTTTAATCTCCTTTAATCTCCATGGCAACCATCCAGCTGTGCAGCACCGCCTTGGAGGCTCAGCTCCTTCTTGGAGGCTCGGCTCCTTCTTGGAGGCTCAGCTCCTTCTTGGAGGCTCAGCTCCTTCTTGGAGATGCAGGTTTCAAGTTACCGCCTCACAGAGCAGCCCTCTCCCACTCAGCTCCTCCAGACTAGCCAGCAGCAATTGACAAACAACTGTTGGAAGTGAGCATCAGATAAGCTGCTGCTGAGCTTGTGATGACTTCCTGAAGGCAGAGTTTCAAAAAGAGCAGGACCTTTTTAAAGTCACGGAGGCCCAATTTCACCAAGTTATACACATTTCTTTTAAGTTATGATTTTAAGCTATTAGACTGTGCTACAAGATGGCCTCGAAAATTCATAATTCTGCCACTTTAAATTGTGTGTGGAGTTCTCTGAATGTTTTTGAATTATTGTAAAACAAAAACAGTTTGGTGTGGCTATAAATAACTATTACTAGTTATTAGCTAAATGAGTAATTTTGATCAAAGTTACCAAGTCGGGGCACCACTTGCGTATCAAAGAAATAATAGCTGAATAGTTCTCAGTCTCAGTTGTTGCTTATAAATACCTGCCTGCTAAGGCTTTGGTGTTAAATAAAAATAGATGGACTAATTTCAGCACTGACGTTCTCGAGCAGAATGCTACACATGTACAGATGACTTCTTTTTATCTATTTACAAAAGTAATGTGGTATAATTTATTTAGTTTTTTTTTTCCAATGCATCTCATTTGTTTAAAACCTAAAATTGTAAAAACTGCGGCATTCTGAATCGGTTATTTAAATGCAAAGTGAATTGTTTCCTCCTGCAGGTTAAAGCGCTCCGACCACCAGGTCCTATGGGACCACCGGCTCCACTGCCGTCAGGACCACCCCAGCAGCCTCCCCAAGGTGCTGGCCAGCGCACCCAGCTGGGACTGGGCTAGCATGGCTCACATCCACTCCCTGCTGCACCGCTGGCCCTCATTGCCCCTTGTCACTGCACTGGAGTTACTGGACTCAAAGTATGCACTATAAAACACATTACATACCTGCGCCCTAGAATGCTCTTTTTTTTTTTTTTTTTTTGTAGAACAATAAAGTGTTTTATGAAAATACAGCTGCATTTCTATTAAAATGTGCAAAAATATTTGTCTAGATTCCACTAATGTTGGAAAATTGCCACATTTCTATTAAATAAGAAATTAAATTTAAGTCACGCGTGAATAAGTTTCTTTACAGAAGTCATTAAAAATCATGCCAGCGACTGATGTAGACGGTTACATGAGAGTTTTTGATAATTCGGTCTTGATGCTAGTGCTCATCATCAACCAGCCAATCAGAGAAGACATCAGCGTCTTGTTCAGGCATAGGAGCAATAATCCCCGCCTCTTTGTGAGCAGCTACATAGGCGCCGTTTTGGGGAAATTGTAGTCAGCAATTTTACAGAAGAGTTGTGGATTCAACACTTTGGCATGACACAACTTTTGATGAACTGTGCAACCAGACGTCTGGTAGACCCAGCTGCACATTGTCTGAAAACAAACAACAACAACAAAAAAATCATCGTCCCGCCACTTCCTGTCATCTTCTTTGTTGTTTTTGCCTTTAGAAACATTCGCCGTTTGATCATGCGACTTCTGCGATGTGAGAAAAGTGCTTTGGTAGGGTAGAAGAAAACGCCTCGTCCTAGCGCATGAATATTTTTCAAAAAAATATGACTTTTTTTTTTTTTCAAATTGTTGTGTTTCCGTTGTGCAAATTTATTTTCTTGTAATTTCTGTTTGAGCAATTTTTACAGTTAATGGAAACGCTGCTCATGATTCTGCTTTTTGGGATGCAGTCAAGTTTTAATCTTTGAAACTAACTGAAAACTGAAACGTTAAAAGTGTTATGTCTGTTTCGCGTGTTTGTAGGTTTGCAGATACTGAAGTGAGAAGTGTGGCTGTTAGCTGGATTGAGAAGAGCAGTGATGACGAACTCGCCGACTACCTGCCACAGCTAGTTCAGGTAGAGCTCATAAAACACGCTGTGTACGGTAGAGCGTTTTATGTTTTTTAACTGATTTTCTAAAGTTTTTATGCACAAATTTTAAATTCAAAATGTCACCTGTGCTCTCCTTAAGGCAATAAAGTTTGAGTGTCACCTAAACAACGCCCTGGTCCTGTTCCTGCTATCCAGAGCTCAAAGAAACATCAACATTGCCCACTACCTGTACTGGTGAGTCTTCAGAAAAACTGAGGTTTTAATCAGAAAGGGATAGAGCATTCAAAAATTGTACTAAAGTCAGCCATATTTTTACTCCGGTAAAATTAAAAAGCAGCGGCCCATGAAATGACTTGAATAAGAATAAAAAAAGTATTTGGTAAAAAGTCTAATGAAGTACTGATAGAAACATCAGTCATTTAATATTTAAAAATTACATCATCAAGTTATGTGGAAATGTTGGTATTTTAGAAATCAAAATAATTCATATAAATAACATAATTACAAAAGTTTTTTGAAACCAATTCTTTCAACATAAAACTTATCAAGCTGTAGCAAAAACTGCAGGTGTGTGTCGGTTTGTGATGAACTTTTGGTTAAAACATCTCTGCTCTTCATTCAGTGAAGTTACTCACAGTGAGTAGAGGATCCAGAAATTTTACTCCAGTAAGAGTAGCGATACTTCATAATAAAACTATTTGTGTAAAGGTAAAAAGTACAGCTCAAGTAAACTGAGTAAATGTAACTAGTTACTACCAAACTCTGGTTTAATGAGGCTTACTTTGAAGCCTTTTTTGGGGCTTCTTTGAATGGTGGATTCATGTTGATTGCTGCAGGCTTCTCAAAGATGCAGTGCAGGACTCTGCCTGGGGGCGGCGCTATGAGCATGTCCTGGGTGCCTTGCTGTGTCTTTGTGGGAGCAAACTGAGGGCAGAGCTGGAAAAGCAGACTCACCTGGCTACTCTGCTGGGAACGGTCGCCGAGAGGGTGAGACAGGCCGGGGGATCCACCAGACAGGTCAGTCTGATTTTTAGTTTGTTTCATTTTTTTTTTTGTCTCTGTGTGTTAAATGGCATCAAGTTATAGACGATTCCTTTTAGATTTATTTATTGTGTTGCTGTATGCATTCAGGTGGCGCTGCAGGAAGGCCTTGAAAACATTCAGAACTTCTTCCAGAGAAACAGCTGCCGACTTCCCCTGAACCCGAGTCTGGTAGCTAAGGAGCTAAACGTCAAAGTAGGTTATGAAACGACTGGCTCATCCTAAATCTAAATCTGTGGTGTTCTTTGCATTGTTTCAAGACTGATGAAAATACTTAATCTCTTTTCTCTAGTTATGTTTAATGTGTTTATCCTGCAGAAGTCATTAGAAAACATACTTGTGCTTATTTGCAGGCCTGTTCTTTCTTCAACTCCAACGCAGTTCCCCTTAAGCTGGCATTGGTCAATGCAGATCCATTAGGAGAGGAAATCAATGTTATGTTTAAGGTCCGTTATCCGCCTACACACACTCATACACAAACACACCAACAACGGAACATTATTACCATGCAGTCAGCTCACAGCGCCTTGCAAGCTGTCTTACAAGCTGTTATGTTTCAGAGGCAGGCTTCCAGTGGTGGCTAAAAAGCTAGCTGTGCTAACCCTAAAGCAATAATCATTGCTGCGCTAATGCTAAATTGCCACAACAACACAATATTTTGTGGGAGCCAACATACTTATGTACTTATGTCAGTTCACATTGTATCTCCTTTTGAAAGACTACAACGGTCGAGTATCAAGTTAATGTAGATTATATGTTATAATCTACAATATAACATGTAGATTATGGTGTAATCTACATGTTCTGTGATACATTTAGATATAGTATTTAAGTTAATATCTTGTTCTAATATTTGTCTGTGTTTAATTTTGTTCCTGTATGTTTTATGCTTGAAATAAAGTTATTAGAGGAACCAATGTTTAAATCACTTAAATATGAGAGCATGAATATAAACGGCCAGCTTTTTAACCAAAACTTTTAACACAGATCTCAAACTTTTTTCAACTGAAGGTTTATGAAACAGCCAAGCAAATTAGCTGTCTAGAATGTTTTTACAAAAAACATTTAGGGGAAGCTTAGTGTGTTAAACAGTTTCAAAGTTAGCTAAAGCGCTAAGCAAAAGAATTGGCTTTTATATTAGCTTGTTAGCTGAATAGTGAAATGTGCCCACCATTGTGGGTTTCAGTGTATTTTATTGCAGTTTTGTCTCCATATTTGTGAAGGGGACAAAAAAATAATTAATTTACTGATGAAAGTCTGAAATGTTTTTTTGTACATTTGTATTCAAAACCCTTTCATTCTGATAAATCCATGGAAACTTCAGTTCTTTGAAGGAAAACATAAATGTACAAATAGCTTCATGAACAACAGCAGACAAGTCAAATATAGTTTTGGAGAAATTTAAACTGGTGTAGATTTTAAACACTGCCGTGTATCTATCACCAAAATCCAGTAGTAGTTGAAACAAACTGCTTTCCTGGCTTCTCCATTCACCTCTGCGCCCCCTGGTGGCTTAAATTAAGTCCGACAATGTTATCATAATCAGAATGTTTTTATTTATGACCTGTCGTTTGATCTGTTTATGCATCAGGTAGGAGAAGACTTGAGGCAGGACATGCTGGCTCTTCAGATGATTCGCATTATGGATCGCATCTGGCTGCAGGAGGGGCTGGACCTCCGCATTGTCAACTTCAAATGCATCTCCACCGGCCGGGATAAAGGTGACGCGCGTCAGATTTCAACCAAAGCGCTCACACTTTTAGAGAAAACCGTAAACATTGCGAATCTTTGAGTTCAACAGCAGCTTTTCCAGCCCCTGTAAGCCTCTCTCTTAATTTGTTTGCACCGTTTTTTTAAAAGATATCCTGTTTTTTTGTTTTGTGTTGTTTTTTTTAAGGTATGGTGGAGCTCGTGCCTTTCTCTGACACCCTCAGAAAGATTCAGGTAGAATATGGCGTTACCGGATCATTTAAGGACAAACCTCTGGCTGAGTGGCTGCGCAAGTACAACCCTGCTGAGGATGAATATGAGAAGGTACATACACAAAATGCTGACAATAACTTTAGTAAGATGAAAGAAACTCCTTCCTAAACGCACTGTTAAAGTGCTGTATGCATTCATTCACTTATCCATCCATTTATGGAAAGGAATCCTCCAACATTAGAGCTGTTTCATTTTGTTAAAAAGTAGAAAGTGTGAAACTAAACTAATGATTATTTTACTAATAGATTATTCTGATGATTAATCAAATATAAAAACGGCACATTTTGCAGGGTTCATTTTACCACTTTTTTTGTGTAATATCAGAGATTTATTTAATAAATGTAAATAGATAGTTAAATTCCCTTTTTAAACAAGAAAATAAATATTTTATTGCCTAACATGCAATAAGCATTGAATCATTTGTAGCAAATTTCCAGCTAAAAACACTAATCTGATTAATCCGATTAGTCTACCATCAATATGTAAAGAGCTCATCCCTTTCTGCATGATTTAACATTAAAACAGGTTATGAATATAAGATTTATCTTTTACAGAGAAGTTGTAGGAAGAACATATTTAAGGATAAAAAAAAAAGGTTGTTTTTTTTTTTATGCTAAATGTAATATGTGTGTATTTTAGTACAGTTTTGGTCTAATTATTGCTCTAGGTTTTGTTTCTTTTTATAATTGGCCTTTTTGAGTCTATATACTTAGTTAATAATTAGTCTATTACTAAATTGTCGATTAATCCATTAATTACGATTAATCCGATTAGTCATTTTGGAAAACAAAACTTTAAAACCATAATGTAGTTCCACTTTCTGAGTTTATGTATTTCTCTCTTCCTTCTCTCTCTTCTTTAAAGTAATTTGGCCTTTTTTTTTTTTCTTTTTTTTTTTATGAAAAAGCCATAGTTAAAACTTTTTAACCATAATATTCAACTTGTTTTTTTGGGGTGGTTTTTTTAAATCTTTGCAGGCATCTGAGAACTTTATCTACTCCTGCGCCGGTTGTTGCGTTGCGACCTACGTCCTCGGAATCTGTGATCGCCACAACGACAACATCATGCTGCGCTCCACCGGTCACATGTTTCACATAGACTTTGGCAAGTTCCTGGGCCACGCCCAGATGTTTGGCAGCTTTAAAAGGTAATTATCAGATAAGTCGCTGTAAATTGTTGCTGTTGCTTGTCAGATAAAACGGGCTTTGGCTCACTATCTGTGATTAAGAGATTTAGTTTTTTTTCTGTAAAGGGTGGAACAGGATGTTGATGACTGTTGTGGTTTTGGATTTATTGCTGTGTTATCAGATGGGATAAAAGGTCATGTACCAGCTGATTTCACCCAAACGGTTTGTGTTTTCGCTCCACATGGTGGAGAGGACAAAGGTAGCCAAATGTGTCATCTATGTTTTTCCAAGAACATCCATAAAATTTGAATGAGAATCCATAGAATATGAAATTGTTCAGTTTCAAACTAGTTTTCTATGTTTTTAGAAAGGAACGATTACAATTTATACAAATCTAGATCACCTTTTGGTAACTTTTTATCATTCAAGGCACATTTAAAGACTCATAATATAGTTTATTTTATTTCAAATTATTATAACCACCTCTGATAAATATGCAGCTATGCCCCAGCACTCATAGCAACTCGGTTTCTGGTTTTACGTTAGCAAGTTTGAAATGTAGCTGAAGCTGCTGTTGCATGATTAATAGATGTTTCAAGCATGACCTGATTCTTAACTGCAACATCCACACATTTAGCACTTTCACATGTTTTTTTTGTGTCCTCTTTTTATGGTCTTAAAAAAAATCCTCGTCAGCATTTATGATTTAGTGTTTAGACAAAAGAACTTTCCCCACTTTCTTTTATTTTTCAGAAATGTAGATAGGGAGAGGTACAAAATATGGCACACAGATCAAATAAAAAAAAAGTTAATTTAAGATCAAGCAAATCAAATTGAAATAGTGGAAAATGCACAAACATACAGAGGATGCACATATCAAACCTTTTTACAAACCTGCTTCAAATAAATAAATAAATAAATCTAATCTAATTCACCAGGTATAGGCTACTCCCACCCATTTTAATGCCTCCCTTCCTCCTGTCTCATCAGGGACCGAGCCCCTTTTGTTTTGACCTCTGACATGGCGTACGTCATCAACGGAGGGGAGCGTCCCACCAGTCGCTTCCAGCTGTTCGTAGATCTGTGCTGCCAAGCTTATAACCTCATTCGCAAGAACTCCGGACTTTTCCTTCATCTGCTGTCCTTGGTGAGACATCGCGAAAGTAACTATGGCTAAAATACTGGGACGTTTCAAAGCTGAAAATATTAGGTAGGGCTAATATCTTTAATTATTTATTAAAGATATTAAAGAAGCATAATTGAACACTTAAACTTATTTTAAAATAAATTTAAGTGTTCAATTATGTTACTGGGTAAGAATATACCCAGTAACGAATTGTTCAGTAGTTTAAAAAATAAATAAATAAAAAACCCTGCGTGCTACGTGTTTGGTATCTCTTTACCTGAGTTGTGTTTGTTGCAGATGATGTCATCGGGGCTGCCCGTTCTGACGGGCTCACAGGACCTGAAGTACGTGTTTGACGCCCTGCAGCCTCACAACACCGATGCTGAGGCCACCATCTTCTTTACGAGGTAGTCACGGTAACCTGCTCTGGGGTGCACAACGAACCTTAAAATGAAATGAATACTTTAATGTGTAAAATGTTCATACTTTGAGGTAGTATTCTGTGAAAAATCAAAAATAATTATTTCTATAATGTCACACGCCACCAGGTGGCACAATAGAGTTATGAGACTGACAAGCCTGTCACAACAAGTTAATCAACAATTAATCAAACAATTGCTTGATAAATTAAAATGAGCTATGAGTTAATATTTCTTAAAGGACAATTTTCATAGATTTTCATAGATTCGTTTCATTTATGATTTTGGTTGTTTGGCTTTTATTTCTGCTTCGGAATATCTTCCAGTGTTAAGTGTTGGTCTTTGAGAAGACGAACTTGCATTATTATGTCATTATCAGTACATTGATTTGTACTATTATACAAATATTAATGTAAATAAAGCCTTGTGGCCTCACTGGCTTATAACACACAGCCCCAGAGACTGAATAGCATCTGTTTCAACAGAAAACATTCCACACATATTGGTCTAAAACTAGATCTTTTGAACAAAACAAAGTTTAGAAGTGTTCATTTTAGTTATTTTAAAAGCTTTTGTTGTCAGTTTTCACCTCAGTCTTAAATCTCCTTTGTTCCCTTCGCATTCTGTCCTCCACGCCACAGACTGATTGAATCCAGCCTGGGAAGCATAGCCACCAAATTCAACTTCTTCATCCACAACCTCGCCCAGTTACGGTTCTCCGGTCTTCCTGCCAACGACGAGCCCATCCTTTCCTTCTCGCCTAAGACATACACCATGAAGCAGGACGGGCGCATCGTCCACGCCACCATCTTCTCCTTTCAGAAGAGATACAACCCGGATAAGCACTACGTGAGCCCCAACTGACCTGCACGATGCCGACTCTGCTCCGTGTCGTATGGTGACTGTCTTAAAGCTGCTGTGTGTTTCCTTCCTGTCTGGGCAGACCTACGTGGTGAGGATTATGAGGGAAGGCCAAAACGAGGCTCAGTTTGTCTTTCGCACGTTCGACGAGTTTCAGGAGCTCCACAACAAACTGACCATTGTGTTCCCGCTCTGGAAGCTGCCAGGGTAACATTTTACCTGCACTTGAGTCTCCACAGGTTCATTCAGTGTAGTTTCCAGACAGAAAACTGGGATGATGTTTTAAGACAGATGATCAGTTAGATTAGAGTATTAGTTTATATCAACCGTCACAGACTTTAAATAGGCCAAAATCTTCAGCTGAGTCCATAAATGCCATTTAACCAATATTTTAGTAGCTGTCATCCATAATACTGGCTCCAAACCTTCCTTTTTCTAAACTGGCTTATTATATAATTTCTCATGAAGAATTTCTTATCATGAGTTTGGAGTCATCATTGTGTTGATGAATTTCAATTAACGATGTTGAGAGGGGAAAAAAAACCTGATGGTATTATCAGATTTTTTTTAACCCATAGAAGGCTAGGTGAATTCTGTTCAAAAAACTTTTAAACTAGGCACTACAGGACAGTAGCATATGCAGCAAAAAAAAAAGCACAAAGCTGCTGCCAAGAGCCACAGACAAACACTAAAAATGTTGTCGTTGCTGCTGTGCTTGACTGTAAAATAACCAAATCTTCCAACCATCCCATGAATGTATAAGTTTTGGTCTTAAATTCCATTTAAGGTGGCATTAAAATTTTCTTTAAAAGTCTTAAATCTGACTTGCCAAAACTTGTTTTGCTGCAAGTCTGAGTTTATACCAACTCCCACCATTAAGAGGCCTTCCTTCTGTTTGGAAGATTATTAATGAAATCTAGCAAAATTAACCAACAGAACTTGATTTTTTTTAATTTTTTTTTTTTTAAATTCTGTAGTTTTCCAAACAAGATGGTTCTTGGTCGCACCCACGTTAAGGAGGTGGCAGCCAAGAGGAAGCTGGAGCTCAACAGTTACGTCCACAACCTGATGAGGAGCTCCACAGAAGTGGCCCAGGTGCTGACATGAACAGCCTCACTTCCTGTCCCCTTCTCTGTCAAGATTTCTGAATGACCTGTTTCCTTTTTTTAAATATAGTGTGACCTGATCTACACTTTCTTCCATCCAATTGCTCGGGATGAGAAAATAGAGGGCTTAGACACCACACCCAATCCACCTGGTAAAGCTTGTTTTCCTCACATGTCTGGAATTCCACAGACGTTTTTGCCCGGTTTCACTTTCCATACGACTCTTTGTTCGTCATTAGTCTGTCTACTTTGAAAATCAATGATCTTCCAAGCTTTTTTTTTTTTTTTTCTTTCCTGCTGCATCGAGTGTGTGAAAATCCCAAGTTTGATGCGTCAGCAGTAATATTTCTGAGTTTGATGTGTGGTGTTTAACTATCTCAGAGCCTCTGCTAAGTCCAACCTCTGGTCGGGTGGAAGGAGAAGTGAAGCTTTCCATCTCGTACAGAAACAGCACTCTGTTCATCATGGTCATGCACATCCGAGACCTGGTAAATATAAACTTTGAAAAACACATGCTGAGAGCCCTTTTGTCCCGCTGCATATGTCTGTTTTTTTTATGTAGGTCAAGTGTAAACCTACATAAAGCAGGCTAACTATGTAGCCTACTTTTGGCTACATAGTTATAATAATTATTTATTATGACGATGGTTGTGACGACAGTTGCAAGATAGATATAAAACAATGCTGGCTAGCAGACCAATAAACATGATTATATGACTAAAGTGTGAGTCTAACCTTATATGGATGGGCAAAATAAATTGGCCTGTGGCAAATACATCTAACCAATTTACAAAGTTACACTTACACAAAAAACGCTAGGTAGCTTTTTCTGCTAAAAGCGTGATAAATAACTAGGTAGCTAAACGTAATGCAAAAAGACTCCAGAAATTTCACAGTTTTGGTTTCCTGGGGGTGGAGTAAGTCTTTTTTTTTTTTTTTTCAGTAGGTCTTAAATTTCACTCACAATGGTTTTTAAATGGTCTTCAAAGGTCTTATATTTGAGTTTGTGCAGCCTGCAGAAACCCTGTAACATCCCCCCACTAAGAAAACATTTATCAGTGTGACTTTTTGTAAACATCTGACCTGAACTGTATTGTCCTCCCTACTTTTTGTAGGTTTCTGAAGACGGAACGGATCCAAACCCGTACGTAAAAACCTACCTGCTTCCTGATCCTCACAAGACTTCAAAACGCAAGACGAAGATCTCCAGGAAAACCAGGAATCCCACCTTCAACGAGATGGTGAGGAAACACATCACAGTAGCTGTATTCACTTTACAAATGTGTACAAAACTTTATCAATATTCCGCAAATGTAAAAATAAACAACACAATTTTGAGATATTGCAGTGTTTCCACTAAAATGGAAATCAAAATTAATCATAAATAGCCTTATTATGGACAAAAATTGCTAAAAATATCACGAGAGCTATATCTATAATTCAGACATGGCTCTAGTGCTCATCTATGAACCATCAGCGAAGACGCTTGCGTCTTATTCAGGCGTTGGCGCGACAAGCCTCTTTATCTTCTAGTCAGCAATTTTACAGATTCACCACATTGAAATGACAGACCTTTTTTTGTGAACAGTGAGAACTCTGCTTCTGCACATTTTCTGGAAGAAAAAAAACACACAATCATCCTCCAACTACTTCCTGTCTTCTTTGGTGTTTCTGTCAGTAGTAACATCCAGCTAGGTTTTTGTGCTAGGATGAGGTGGTTGGTTTTCCAGCCATATCGAAATAGGCCGTATTTCATTAAACGTGTAATGTAAAAAAAACTAAAACTGTTTCCATTCCAGTTTAGTGAAATACATCTATTTCAATATGGATGGGAAACCAACTACCTCATCCTAGCACAAAAACTTTTTAAATCGCAAAACTAGTTCTTTTTTTTTAATTGCTGTGTATCCATTAAGTCAATGTATTTTTTGTAATTTCAATTTGCACAATCCTACGGTCAATGGAAACGCAGCTACTGACACTTTAAAGAGGCAGCACCGTGTAAATTCGACTTTTTCTTTTTTTTCTTCTTTTTAGCTTTACATCATGTTGTAATATCATCAAAAACATACCAGGAGCGTCACCTTGATGTTTTCATGCATGTTTGAGAAATCCTTTAATCTCCATGGCAACCATTCAGATGTGCAAAACGCCTGGATGGACCTAGCTCTGCCTTGGAGGGCAAAGCTCCTCCTCTGACCTTCTGTTCTAACATCTGCTCGTCTCCTCTCCCCAGTTGGTGTACAGCAACTACAGCAAGGAAACCCTCAGCCTGCGGGAGCTGCAGCTGAGCGTGCTCAGCGCCGAGTCGCTGCGCGAGAACTACTTCCTGGGTGGCATCACGCTCAGACTCAAAGACTTTGACCTCAGCAAAGAGACGGTCAAGTGGTACAAACTGACCGCCGTTCCGTACTTCTGATCCCGTCCCCTGGCTGACTCTGCCCCTTCGGACGACGACGGACGCATTCGGATCATATGGGAAAGACGGAGGTTTTACTTGAAGCCGCTTCAACTCCTTATATCCAAAAAAAAAAAAATAATACAAACTCCAGAACATCAAGAAACAGATTCATCTTTTCTTTTTGGTGCAAGATTATCAAATTTAAAATAAAGATGGGAAAGAAACATTTTATAAGCTGAATCAAAGTGAGGGTTTTGTAGTTCTTATGAGATTTAAATACCATTTTATGTGTCTGGGATTGCCTACGCTAGCTGCGCAGCTCCACTGGTTGTTCCCATATGAAATGAATGTGTCCTCTTTCCCCAAAGGGGCAACAGAAGTGAATAACTTACAAACGGGAGCCTCGTTTCTTTTCTTTTTTTTTCACTCTTCTTATTGCCTGAGAAACTAATCAAGATTGTTTCACGTGACAAACAATCTTCTTATTTTGCCTCCTTTAAGAAACAAAAAAAACTATAACTAAGAGCTGTAATATTTTGTACATTTTCTTATTAGAGGACCAAAACGGCTGACTTTCAGAAGAGTATCTATATATACTGATGTGTTTTTAAAGGAACGAAAGGAGAAATGTTTCTATGTGTCATGGTTTATTTTCTATGTGGACACATAGAAAACAGTAGGACTGCCCATCAAACTGAATTAGATCAGATCCAAAGTCACAGTAGGAATTTTTTCATTTCCCCCAAAATGTGCCAAAACTAACAAATTATCAAAAATAAACCACTTACCATAGGGACTGGAGAACGGTGCCTTTGTTTTTAACTCATGATTTAGCCTTATTATTACTAAATATAATTTCCTAAGTAATGTGGAATGTCCTTATGAGGAAAATATATTCTGTAAAGCTGAAGTCATCTGGTGGAAGGTCAGAGCCATCAGGATTGTTGTAGCAGCTTTTTTTTAAAAAAAATTTCCCACTGAATTCACACTTTGTTTCATGGTTTCTCTTCTTTCACACAGCACACCTTTAGAGAGGTTCCTGTATAAGCTTTGAAGCACATTTAATTTTTTTTCAATAGAGTTATCGCAAGAAAAATGGAAAACAAAAATTAGGATCGGAGTCCATCCTGGAATCTGGAAGTGACCTGTTGGGAGCTCCGGCAGCTGAACCGCATCCTCTCCAAGTGCCTACAGCGGTCTAATAATCACACTGACCAGAGCAGCCGGGCAGAAAAACTGCCCACAAACTCCAGAAGAAGCAAGGTTTTGTTTTATTGTTTGTTTGTTTTTTTTCTTCTTAAATGGGAAAATATTATAAATCCTGATCAGCAACTTGGATGTAAAACATCTTCACGAAGGGAATATTATCCTGTACAAGCTCATAAACTACCCTCCTCTCTGTGTAACTATGAATCTAAAGTTGTGTTCATATTTAATAAAAAGATAAAGATTTTCCTTTTTTCCGCAGTAGTTTTTACAGGATCTAATATGAACTTCCTGGTTGTGCTCTTTTTAGTAACCGTTGAGAGAAATCAAGGAGAGTGTGGTGTGTGCTAACACGGCCAGTTATTTATTTCTTAATTGGTGACCTCTAGCCTAAACGGATCGGTGTGTACTGTAATCTCTTTCATAAAGCAAATTAAATGTTTTTTAACAAACGCGACGTGCTCCTTCCTGCCTGTGTTACGTTTTAACGTTGTGGTATAAATCGGTTTACTTCTGTTTTCATTTTGATCAATGGAATGATCTTTCTGAGGCCCATCTGTGCTGATGGACCAGGTGTCAGTTACCCAGAACACCTTTTCACATCTGTAATTCCACTTCCTGGCTGATGTGTTGGGATGTTATTCAATATTTTTGCCATAGTGTTCTCTCTTGGTGATTTCATATGTTTTGTAAAGTGCACCAGTTCCTCCTGCAGCAAAGTAATGGCACATGATGGTGCTACCCCTGTGTCTCTGGTTTGCAAATTTTCCTCTTTTTCCCTCAAAATGCAACAATGGTAATTATGACCATAGAGGCAGCACTATGTAAAATCTGCTTCTTGTTTTTTTAGCTTTACATCATGTTATAATATTGTAGTCATCTAAAACATAATGGAGCGTCACCTTGATGTCTTCATGCATGTTTGAGAAATCCTTTCATCTCCACGGCAACCATTCATCGGCCCGAAGCGCCTGGGTGGACCTAGCTCCGCCTTCGAGGATGAAGCTCCTCTTCACAGCTACAGTTTCCAAGCTTCTGACCAACATAGCAGTCCTCAACTCGTGATTCCCCCCTCTCAGCTCCTTCAGACTAGCCAGTAGCAATTTGCAAACATCTTGTGGCGCATCTGCTGAGCCCCTGTAATGAAATGCTCAATGAAATGCTGGTAAAAATGTTAAACGGTTAATAGCGGAGCCATGCTGTGGTGACTATGAAAAAACTGATTTTAAAGGAACAGAGACACAATTTCAAGGCATTAAATTAGGAAGTAAAATTTCTGTTAAGTCATATTTGATGTTTCTAGCATTTTTCTAACAGGCTAAACATAATAAAGAACCAAGTAAAATTTATAAATATAGATTTAATGTAGATATTAGCAGAGGTCTAAAAAAAAATTTGGATTGAATAATTGAATTTCCACAACAAGATGACACAACAAGTAAATGTACCAGCAACATTTATTTAGATCCACTTCAGTTGCTAGGATAGAAACTATGTGGAAAAATAATAACCCAAAGAGGACACTATATCAACTCTTGCAAAATGTATCATTTTAAAACCTAAAAATAGAAATAAAATGGTCGTTCTCTAGAAATGTTTGATATAGTAAATATTTATGAAAAATTGTGGGGGAAAAAATGAATAAATATTTCAAATATATATTTGCAGCTTTAAAGTTTTATTCAGCTGGACCGGAGGCAAAAATGGCTCTTTGTATCATAAAGACTCCTGATACAGACACATAAAAAGAAATGGCTTTAATAAATTGTTTAAACGTGTAGTCATCTTTTTTACTAGAAGCCTTTACAGTTAAACTATACTGTAAAACACACACATTTGTATGGACATATATATACAATGAGGAGGAGTCCAGACACCTTTTTCTAAAAATCTTGTAAAAATAAAAATTAATTTACTTTTCTTTTTTTAACTGATCTTTCAGCCACATTTTCAAATTATTCCACAGCTTGACTCCATTATAATTTATAATAGTCATGCATGCAATTCTGTGGTTACAAAGTGACATGACAACATTTATTTAACGCTATGAATTAGTTAACGTTCATATTTGACCGACTGTATCTGAGAAAATGACTAAAGCAATGGTTACGCCGATCTTTAGTGTTCTTGTTATTCGTAAAGTAGAGCGGATAAATTCTAATGGCCAGTTACATTTATTGGTCTAAAACTATTATTCAAATATTTATGTTGAATTTCGGAACAGTGATGAATAACACGCAGCTTTTCTCGGGAACGGGGAATTAAATAAAGATGAAGAACTCACAGGGAATTTCCATTAAACCGACAGAACCACTTTAGAACTTAACTATGTACATTTTTTTTTATACTAATAATAATAATAAAAAAAAAGCAGAGCGACTTCTTATGAGAGCGCCGACAGGAAGCAGGGCCGTCTCACGTCACTACGCCACTTCCGACGCAGGCGCAAAATCGTCTCTTCTGTCGCGTGTGCGGCCTCTCTTCCTCTACCGCCATCATGGGTCGCATGCACGCTCCCGGGTGAGCTCTTTTTTTAACGTTAAAACTTAGATTTAAACGGCGCCAGGTCGGGTTTTGTCTCGCGACGACGCCTGATAAACACATAAATGTCGACCGTGATTTAAAAAAAAAAACTTTACATCGTCGCAAAACGAATAAAAAGCAGCATAGACGGACCTTCAGATGCTTGTCTGTTTCTAGCTAGCTTACATTAGCAACTCGGCACAGTTGCGGCTCAGAGGAGTGTTACTTTATAATAACATTTTACAGGTTATATATTTTCAGCCGAAGAAATCTTCAAAGCTCATGCACATTTAAGTTATTGAAACTAAAGTTTCTAAATGCATATTTTGGTCTCGGTTTGTATCGTTAGCAGATGTTTGAAGCTAGCATTAGCCGGCCTTTTCGCTCCCACGAGCTCAATAATAGCTTTTTACCGTGTTATTTAATATATTAACTATTGTACTGACTTTCTTCAGTGCCCCCCTCCTCCCAAACTGTTGATTAAATTATTTCTTTTCCCGTTTTCAGAAAGGGCTTGTCCCAGTCAGCTCTGCCTTACAGGCGCAGTGTTCCCACTGTAAGTACGCCTTATATTTCTACCGAATCGTTCCTGGTGGTCCGATGTTCTGGTTAATAACGCAGATGTTGTTCTCATAGTGGCTCAAGCTAACATCTGATGATGTAAAAGAGCAGATCTTCAAGCTGGCCAAAAAGGGTCTGACTCCCTCTCAGATTGGTAAGTCATAAAAGGTTAAAAATGCTGAAACTGATTAGACTGGTGATTGTTTTAGAGAGCCTCAAAATTCCAGTAATATTCTATATTTATTTATAAAAAATATATATATATTATATTAAGGTCGTTAATTATCTTGTAGCATTTTAAAAGCCAAATGTTTGGGGCAGTAAATCTGCATTGAAATCTGAACAGCTGAGATCAAGGAAGAATGTTTCAAAAGTTGCCAGTGTTATTTGTTGATAATAAATCTAATAAACTTTTTGAGTTAATCTGTCTTGTTGGAATTAAAGTTTTGAGCAAACAGTGGGGAATTTTTCAAAAAAAAAAAAGAAAAGATAAGAAATTAAATTCTGTGTATGACCATTTGTAATGGAACAGTAATCACTTGTTGCATTAAACTCAAACCCACCAATGAGGAAAGACAAAAGTGACAAATTCACACTATTCTCAATAACATACCTACTAGAGCTGCATAAAATATCCAAAGATTCATATCACAAAGAATTGCTTAGAGGGAAATAATTGTTGGCTCATATAGTTATAGACTTGCGTTCTAGATGTTAATGTAATATTTAGCCAGTTGGACAGTTTCACAGCAGCAGATGCTCATATTAATTAGACATAAATGCTATAAAAAAAAAGTTATGGAAGCAAACAGGAGAGAATAAAATGGGAATACACTGCAGCTGATACTGACATTGAACGATGTGGCTGAGAAACATACTTCGATATTTCATATCAATCTATTGATAATTATGTGTTAGTTTTTTGTTTTTGTTTTTTTTGCTTTAAATATCTGAAATACTGCCAAACTGGTGACATTTCCTGCTTTATCCAGTTTGTAGTCCAATCCTCTGTTGTTGTTTTTTTTAAATTTATTTATTTATTTTTAAGTAGTAAGTGCAAGGTCTTCAAGGCAGGTTGTTGTTAGTTAACACCCACCTTGCGTAGGTTGCCGTGAGAGGTTGAGCTTGCTTACCCATCCCAGAATGCTGTGCGTCTCTTGATCAGAGTTCAGTGAAATTATTGAATATTCTATCAGACGTATTATCTATTGATATTGATAATTTGTCTATCAGAAAATATATTATTGATTTATTGTCCAGTACCGACTGCTGTACAGACTTTAGGATACCTGGCAATGGATTCAATAAAATGCCATACTTGGTTGTGTTCTAACATGGCTTAGTTACTTTTGTTAGTTTTTGTGATGTGCGCAGACTAAAACTTAGGAATGACCACAAGCATTTAGCTGGGAGTGAAATAAAATTAAATCTCAATCCACAAGATAAAAATTTGGTGATTATGAATTTTAGGTTTACAATATAATTTTTTTGCGTTCAGGTCTTTGTAGAACCTGATTCTAACACTGAGTGAGCCAGTTAAAATCAATGTTCAGACTGTAATCCTGACGAAACTCGAGAAACTGACCATCAGTCAATATATCTAGATAAATAATATCAAATAAATACCACATTTAGTACAGCTAAATATTGACATAATTTGCCGTCAATGCTCTGTTGAGAGGTTAGAATTAGTTTTAAATGTTTTTTTTAATAGTTAAGATGAGCTGTTCTCTTACTATGAAGGTGGGGAAAACTATAAAGCACTCAAAACTGTTGATTACATCATAAATACTGCAATGACTTGTCCTGGGTAGATTGAAGTTTTCAGACTTCCTGTGCTTCATAAAAAGAGGAGCTTAATGAGATGCCTGCCTGGAAACTTTTTATTTTTCTAGAAAAATTAAATTTCTGCTTCAAATCATTTAGCATCTGGTTTGACACTTAACTGTATAGAAATATTTGGAGTTCATGATCTCTTATATTTTTATGAACAGGTTTAATGAAAAGTTTCAAGAAAACTCGGGTAAATTGTAGCTGATTTCTTAGTATTTTCTGAATTACCTATTTCTGTCTAGTTAAATTATATAACTACAGAGAGAAACAAATACTATACGAACCAGGACAAAATGTTTGATATGAAATTTATTAAAAGCTGAGTGTTGAAAACCATTTGTCTTTATCTCTGAATGTATTTTAAAATTGCTACTTGCTCAGATATAAAGTTGTTAATGATCTAGAAATTCTGACACTCCTTGTTTACATAATGTCACCTTGCTAAAATAATGGCTCATGTTTTTTGCCAAAAGATGACTGAGGCCATTATTTCAGGAATGTGATGATAATCCAGCCTTTCATTTTTGCTTCACTCAGTTTCATTGTGTTGGAGTCATCTTTGCTTTTCATTTCCCTGCTCAGGTGTGATCCTGAGGGATTCCCACGGTGTTGCCCAAGTGCGTTTCGTCACCGGCAACAAGATCTTGAGGATCCTGAAGTCCAAGGGTCTGGCCCCTGACCTGCCTGAGGATCTGTACCACCTCATCAAGAAGGCTGTGGCGGTCAGGAAGCACTTGGAGAGAAACAGAAAGGTTCAAATTTTGGATATTAAACAACATTAAAGCTTGTTTTTGTATTTTTTAAGGTCTGTCTTTTTAATTTTGAAGGTTTCCGCTATAATTGACATTTACTGTGACGTTTGCAGGATAAGGATGCCAAGTTCCGCCTGATTCTCATTGAGAGCAGGATCCACAGGCTGGCCCGTTACTACAAGACCAAGAGAGTACTGGCCCCCAACTGGAAGTAGTATGTATTCCCTGTTTACTGAAACATTCCTTATTCCTACTTTAGTTGAAGAGTTGACTCTATATTTGAGAACATTTGGTGAAATTAACTTGAACATTTTAAGTCTCCCATCTGGTAAGAAAACGTAACCGTTTTTTTATTTGTAGTGGATTAGATGCTCTGAGGTAATGCACAATTCATTGTCCTGCTCTTCACTGTTAAGAGTTGTGATATTTCTGTTGTGCTAGAAAAAGCTGGAGGTAAATTAGCAGAATGGCTACTTGGTGCCGTCTCTGCCAGTCCCCTTCACACATTTAAGTTCATGTTGATGGTCTTTATAGCTGAGGGACTAATCCAAGGGTCTGCAGCCGAAGGAGGCTACGTCTGGCTCAAGCTAGCTTGTTTTCGTGTGTAATTTACCTACGCACCATTTTTTTTTTGTAGTTAACTAGCTACCTATATATTTTTATATAAATATGGCATGGACTTGCTCTATAAATTTTTATTTTTATTTTTTTAATCAAAGCAATAAAATAAGTTTTAATTAACAAAGAACATGTCAATGGCATTTTTAGAACCAGCAATATCCTGTTTGCCAGGATATTGCCAGATAAGCAGGCAGGATATTTCACTGATAAAATGTGAGTTGTCCTGCAATATTAATAAATTATTGGAAACTTTTGCATTTGTTTACATTAATAAACATTAAACCTTTTAGATGCAAAATCTAAAAGGTTTTGCATCTAAACCTTTTAGATTTTAGTATAAAATGTACTAAAATGTTATTTGAGAGGAATTTGAGAGGTGTTTGAGGTGCTGAACTTGAAGCCAAAGGCTATTATAGAAATCATTTTCTTGTCTTGACCTAAACTAATAAACAGGCATTGCTGTTTTTATAGACATGCAGCACAATATGTCAATCGTGTGTAATGTTACGTTATCTTAACATTATTGTATATGTTAACATGTAAATATAAGTTTTTAAGTGGTGTGAATCTTTAATTGTAATCTTTTTCTCTCTTTACAGTGAGTCCTCTACAGCTTCTGCTCTGGTGGCATAAACTCAACCCATTTTGAATAAATAAAACGATTTAAATTCATTAGTATGTGATTGTCTTTTTTGTGTTGCTTAAATATCCCCCTTAAGCCCACAATAAAGGTTCATTATTACTGTGTGGTTGTTTTCTGTTTATAGCAGTGTTGGCTCCAAGTCATGTTTTTTGCATTAGCTGAAATTCTAAAGCATTAGCACTAATTCTAGTGATGAGAATTTTGTTTTTGACTCGTGTGTAAGTCTTGCCTTTTCTTTACGTCATCTTGTTTTTAGCCTACATAAATATCAGGGGCTGCTCGGAGGACTTTCCTGGTTACCGTGGAAATTACGGGCACTTTCGATGAGTCATACGTGACGTGGACACGAGCTGCGTTCTGAGCCTGATTGACCGTTGGGCTGTCCAATCCACTGCCAGACGTGGCGACGTCACCGCGTGTATTTAAAGTCCTCTGTTGCAACAACTAGACACTCACTCCTACTACAACGACGACGACACAACATCTTGAGAAACATGGCGTACCTGTTGGAGCGAATTTGACGAAGGAGCGCAAAAAAATGGCAAAAACCAGCCAGAGAATGAAGCGACAACACTCGAACGCATATCTGTCACCGGCACATACGCGGAGTCTGTTGGTTTTGGACGAGGAATACCAGAATACGTGAGGACATTTTCAGTGACGGTGGCCGTAAGAAGAAAGAAGCGGGGGAGAAAATGGCTCCTACAGTCGCGAGCGGCTCAGAGCGGACGGCCATGGAGAGGTTCGGCGGCGGAGGGATGGCGCTTCTTCCCTGGACCAAACAGATGCTCACCGTGCTGTGGGAACAGCTTCGGTTGCTGGTTCAGGTCATCTATTACACTTTTATTTCAGGTAAGAACAAGGCATTGTGACGGGCGCTTTTTCTTTATTTTCTTCATTTGATACATTTTCTCAAATTTAGCGACAAGGAAATATGTTTGACATTTGAGTAAACTGAAAGTTACGTTTTCTTTTGTCTGAATTATACAAGAAATATTCTTTCACGTTGTGTTAAGTTTTTTTTTTTTTTTTTTCTTTATACATTTTTCCCACATTTAGCGAATTTAATGTGACAGGAAAATATTTTTGACATTCGAATTCATTTAAGATTACCTACTATATTTTTTTTCCTTAATACTGAAAAATGTGCAACATATATTCAGTCTAGTGGTGTATGGATTTTTTATCATTTGGAAGGAGAAAGTAACTTTAATTTAGTTGAGGTCCATATTCAAGAAGGCACAATATAAAGACATGTTTAGTGGCATGTAAGCTAATGCTGATCTACAATTCAGCTGTTGATTCTTATAAACTAGTAGATTTCTCTGCTGGAAGTCAAGATACCAGGAAACGGTAAAAAAAATAAAATAATTAGTGTTGTGTAATTTCCATAATAAAATTGGAATACACATAGAGAGATTTATGTAATTAGTCATGACTGGAAATAGCTGTGATGTAAAAATGTAAAGTATTACAAAGTGACGTGATTAACTTCCACATAACCTAATTCTTACTCCTGGATTTATTTAGATACTCATATTTTTCTCCTCTTCAGTTTTCCAGATGTTCAGGTTTGAGGTCCACGTCAGAATCACAGACGAAACAGGAGAGCACATCCAGCACATGGGCACGGCCTCCAACGCTCCTGAATCCTTCCTGTTCTCATCCCTGTTCGACGGTGAAAACGGCGTCATGGTCGGCGGCTCCAACCCCCTCTCCAACTTCTGCACCGACGTTGGCGACCCGTTCGCCGGGAAGGCCACTGCCGAGGCCCTGCTCTCCAGCCTGCGCGCCGACGACCTCTGCTGCGGCCTGGTCGACGACTTTGTCTCCAGGACGGGCGGCGCTGACGACGGCCTCCTGCTCGGACACCAGTCCACCTGGAAAATGGGCTTCCCCGGCGACTGGAACATCTTCGTGTCCAGCGACGGGTGTAGTTCCACCGACGCCTGCCTCAGAAGTTGCGACAAAGCTTTCAAATCCAAAGAGAGGGCTTCCAAACAGGAGACTTCAGAGGAGGACAGAAGCTCTCAGTGGAGCAGCGAGGAAGAGCCCAACGTCGTGGAGTTTGAGAGCGAAGAGAGTAAGGAGCTTTGGGAGTCTCTGTCAAGATCCAGCGATCCGTACAATCCCTTCTTTTTCTCCGCCTGCATCTCGACCAACTCTGACATGGGGAGAAGTAAACCCGACGTCAAAACCTGCGGCGACGCAGACCTGAAGGCCAGCGAGGAGACAACGGGGCCACCGCGGCTGAACGCGTGGGTGTGTCGCTCTGACAGCGAGAGCAGCTGGAGCAGCTGGGCCGGCTCTGAGTGTTCCAGCCCTGATGTTGACAAGGAGGAAAGCGACAAGCTTTGGGAGTTCTTCAGCACTCCAGAAGACCCGTACAACCCTTTATACTTCACTGCCAGCACAACCAGCAGCCACTCTCTCAAGACCAAACCCCCCTCCCCGTGTAAACAAGCCTCACTCCCTGCACCTCCTCCCAAAACCGAGACGGAGAGGCAAAGTAGTCGTCCTCCGTCAGAGGACGACAACGAAGAGCTGATCTGGGAATCTCTCTGCCAAAAGGACGACCCCTATCACCCGCTGAACTTCAAGGCTTGCCTCCAGAGCACCTCGCCGTCGCTCAAACCCCTTGATCCAAATCCGTCCACAGAGACCAGGAAGCCGATAAAAACATCCAAACCTGCTCTGCCGGACAGAAAGTTTAAGCCGCACCGCCATCAGGACAAAAGACTGGTGCCGTGGAAGAGACCCGGGCCGACGTCTCGGTCACCTGCTGAGGGAAAAACGGAAAACAAGGCCGACACCAGGCAAAAGAAGGTTCATAGACTTTATTATTTCAATTAAGATTTAAGACAGATGGGGAACTCAAGGAGCTGAAGAATAGAGTAGAAAGAAATACCTTTTATGACCCCTTGTAACACGAGTGTTACATTTTTACAATGTAACACTCGTGTCACGTATTATACTGAGTGTAAGTTTAACTGGACAGAGGGAGTGTCTGCTCTCAGTGACTGAAAGGGAGAGATAAGAGTCTTTCCTGTTTCAGTGACACATGCTCAGCCGCTGTGGGCTCAGCTGAGCTGTTTGTTTTTGTCGATTAGCAACGCCTCCGGTCGTCATGACTAATCCTGGTCATGCGACTCCAGCGAGTCAGGAGAATTTGACTGTGGCGCTGGCTAGGTCAAGTTTCAGCAGTGCTGCAAAACCAGAATATGCAGAGCTAGTCAAAGTCAAAATACTTACACATTGTAATGTTTCTATTTTGAGAAATAACCCACTGGCTCTCTTTATTTGCTTCTGAGGACTGTAACAAAAATGAGAAGAAAAATGTGCTGCTTCTTTTTAAACTGGCAATTTTATTAACTATCAGGCACCATCTAGAGTGATCGACACTAAATCAAGGGAAAATCGCCCCATCTCTAGATTGGTGCGACTTGAAAAAACTACATTTTTAATGAAGTTCTCTAACTAAAAGAAGTAAAAAAAAAAATTTCTCTGCTCTTTTTTGTTTCAGGTGCAATTTTCTCCTCTCGTCCAAGTCCACGTCATGCGGACCTGGCCCTTCGCCCGCCAGGCGTCCCGTAAGGGTCACTGGGAGGAACTGGCGAGAGACCGCGACCGCTTCCGGAGGCGGATCGCGGACACGGAGCGGGCCGTGGGCTACTGCCTCACCCAGCCTCACAGAGAGAAGATGCGGGCGTACCTGGACAGTGCCTTGAATCAGACGAAGGGGTCCTGAATGTTTCATTTCTTCTGTGGATGAAAAAAAATTTTGTGATTGGTTGCAATGCAACAGTGATTTTTTTTTATTTTATTTTATTTTTTATTATTATTATTTTTTAGGCCAATTAGAAAGTTTGATGTTAGGCCATTTTAAATGTTCGGTGTCAAGTTGAACAACTTTGTACCTCAAGAGGTTTTTTTATACATTGTGTAACTGTTGCACTGACTGACACTTTCTCATGTTAACCTCAGCATTGATGTGTGGAATGTTGTTTTTTTGTATGCCTTATATACTGACCTAGTAATGTAGTCAACTAATGCTCTGTGGAGCTTTTTGTCCTTTATTTTTTACCATTGGCTTGAAAAGTTTCTACTTGTTTTTTCTATGCGTGCAGAAACCACACTGGTGAATCTTGAGGTTTAAGTAGAGAGTGATGATGTCATCAGAAAGCAGAGCTTTACATTACAAAGTGTTTTGAGAACAAATATACATGTAAGCATGATGGAAACATCGACTTCTGGTGCAATTTGTGTTGTGCTGTTGATATATTTATTGCGTTGATATTTATGCTTTTGTCTTGTTTTTTTGTTTTTATGTGCATTTATAGTTTGTTGCTGCCTTTTGACGAGACTCAGAACACTTTGATCAATGTGACGCGCTTGGCTTCTCATGGTAGCATCATGTAGCTTGAAGTTTGTTGGTAGCAAATTGATTGTAGCTACGTTGTTCAGTCAATAAAATTTGTCAGTACGATTAACCTTGCGTTTTCTTAATCGTCCTGATTAAAAAAGTTGGGAAAGTCTGAAGGTGAACTGTTAACGCGTTTGTGTAAGGAGATCTAATGCAGAGGTTAAATTTTAAAAAAGTCAGACTGGCCTGGACTGCTGTGATTCACAAAATATGACCTTAAAATTTTCAGGGTGTTTACAGATAATTTGAGGAAAAAAAAAAAAGTTAAAATGTTTAACATGATGGAGCTTCATTTAAAAATGTAAATACACAATTAAACCCTCCACTTTCTAACTAAAGCTACATTCACCCAATCACACTAATGCTTTGCCCAGGGGCACATCAATATGTGATGGGGAAGTTAATATTGAATTTTAAAAAAATATTTTTTCTTACAGGAATGTAAGTTGTGATGGGGGGGGAGACATGTTAATGGCCGTGTCTGGCTTGCGCCCAGTATAATCAGTGATGGCATAGTTACTTTGAAAAAGTAACTTTAATCAGATTACTGATTACTCCTTGAAAAAGTAACTTAGATTACTGACTACTTGATTTGGAAAGTTACTAAGTTGCATTAAAAGTAACTTTTAGTTACTTTCAGCATCTGCTAACAACAACAACGCTGTGAAAACGACATTGATCTTTGTCAATACTTAATTGTAAGCTATTTTATAACAGTAACATCAACAAAGACACAGCGGGACGGATCATCCGGGAAATGATGGACAAGGAGAGCCTGACTAAAACTAACTGGATGCCAGACAAATTCTGGGATTTATTATTTGTCTCTGCGTACTGTATTTCCAAGGCCAAATGAGCAACTTCACGTTCAAAAAAGGTTAAGGTTAGGGGAATGTAAATTTGCAAGCGACAACAAACCCGAAGCCGCTTATAATAATTGAACTTGGCGACAGAAACTCAAAATAGTTCCTGTTTTTCCACCAACAAAATGCGCATCTCCCTCCATTGTTTCCATTTCTGTTGCTGCTGATGCTGTCACATATAAATGGCAATCACTCCTCAAGAAATGCAATTAAATTGAAAAAAATAAAATAGTAATGTGTAGTACTGGATTTGAAATAGCAACAAGTTAGATTACTAGATTACTTCACTCGAGTGATTTTCCACATTCTCATTGAGTTTAATTCTACTTTGATATGAGGCTTAAGTAGTATTAAATATAAACAGTTAATAAATGTTGTTTTTTTTTTTTAAAAAAAACGACATATCCAAAATGTTAGATTTTTGTAGATGAGGATAAACCAAGTTGATAGTTGTTAGTCACTTAGTTTGCTAAATGTAGCTGAAAGACAGCATTAACTTTACAAGACTGACCAGTGGTCTCTCTCCCTCTTTTCACACAATGAAGAGAGGGAGAATGTGGTTTTCATGTGAAACAACAAAAAAAGATTAGTGTTTCAACCAGCTGACTGGCAGTGTGCAGTAAGAAGTGGGGGAAAACCCATGCTGGGCCAAAAACAAAAAACTAAATTCCATTTTCTATTGTTTTTCATTTACAGCCGAGTTAACGTCCATAAATTGGTGTTGACGGTATGGCGGAAATTTTCATTAGATTTGAGGGTAACTTCTATAAATCCACAGGATACATGGAGGACGACTCCATGACGAGAGCTGAGAGAAATAAACAACCTTCAGACCTCCTCCAACCAGACAGGCCTTTTTAGGGATGCTCACTGAAATGTTGTATACATATAGATAGATGGCAGGGGTATTTTTAATTGCCTTATTATTGAAAAATCTAATTTTACCAAATCTTTGCTCACATTATGAAATAAGATCTTCTTTGATGTTTCCATATAACAAAGAAAAATGTCAGAACGCACTTTTCTTTTCAACCTGCCTTCACAGCACAAGGTTCCTTCATCACTTCCTTTTCCTCATTTCTCTCTCTCTCTCTTTCTTTCTCACACACACACACACACACACACACATGTTTGCACAGCTATCTTTGTGGGGACTTTCCATTGACTTCCATTCATTTCTACAGCCTAAACCTTACCCTTACCCTTATCCTAACCCTAACCATTACATACCTAACCCTAACCCTAACCAAAACTCAATTCACACCTTAGTCCTAAATCTGACCCAAAAACATTGTTTTTGGGTCAGGGGTGGGTCCCCACAATGTAGCATGTGTCAGGAAAATGGTCCCCACAAGGTATTAGAAACAAACGCGCGCACACAACACACACACACAGACGCATGCAGCAATTCAGAAGCTTCTCGTTTTCCCACTGGGCCCAATGAGCCTCTGTGCATACAGACTGCTGTAAGGCTGTCATCAGATAAGTGTTGAAAACACAAGTCTGATGAAATGATGCTCCTGAGGGATGAAATCAGTTAGCGTGTCTCAGCACCATCCCACCCCCCTGACAGCGCGGCGCAAAGGTGAGCAATCAGCCGTCAGCTGTGACAGCTCAGCAACATGTCCTCTGACATCCTCCCGTCACGCTCAGCGTCAAATCCATCACACAGCGGAAACAAGAAACATTCTTCTTACCATAACTGGAAGCAGAGAGCAAATCATTGAAACTCGGCTTTCAGTGTTTTTATGGAGCTTGAAGCTCTGAACAGTTCTACGGATAAATCCACCCATTGCTGACGGGTGTCAGGTATGTTTTAAGCATAATTGTTGAGTCTTTAAGAAGCAGTTTTCCTCTATGAAATTATTAAAAGAAATAGCCCCCACTGGACCCATCTCTGAAAATGCTAAATTTAAGCCAGCCTAACTAAACAGAATTTTCAAAAGATATATATGATAGGAAAAAAAAGCTCTAGTGTTAGTCCTTTAATGTTCCACCAGCTCTCATGAGATTTTTTTCAACAACGTGACAATGGTCATCGTCCTCTGATTGTTACAGGACCCACAGGCCACTGTGAACCTTCACCCCGGAACTGCTCCTGTCGTTTTCTGTTCCATTTTCTCCACTTTCTTCTGTACTTTGGGCGTCCATGTTAGTGGAGCAACCTAAGATTTTCAGCCATTTCCAACAAACGTCTTGACAGTAAAGCCCAACTGATTTGTTCACAGAACAATCGATCGCTCTCGGTGAAGATCGCTCGCCTTTGAACTGAATTAATGATTCAATTGAACAGAACCAACGAAGTGTTTAAGTGGTAGCAGGTGAATAAATACAAACACAAACACTTTGTTGAAGTATAATTTCTGTCCAAAACTAGTGATTGACGTTGGACTCCAATTATTGGAGTCCAACGGGTGGACTTTGAGTCCGAGTCTGGACTTTGAGTCTTCTTATATTTGTATTTGCAAAACCTAAATAAAAAAATGAACATTTACAATTTTACAACCACTTTAATGCACTAATTAGAGTTGGTCGATCACATAAACCCTAATGTAAAAAGGTGCGTTGAATTAAAACATTAAAAAGGTTCAAGGAACACAAATACTTTTGCGAGCAACTGCGAATAAAATGTAGTGTCCAGTTTAAATCCAATGCAACCAGATGGCTGTAGCAGGTGATTTCACCTTTGACCCCACATTGACCAAATGAGTACCACCACCTACCCCTGCCTGCACCTTCAATAAGGCCCTTTGCTCTCTTCCTTTTCTCAAACCCAGCCTGCTTTGCATCTCCGTCTGCGTCTTCCTCCTCAACGGTATCATAAACCGGGTGGCCCAGGCGACCCCCGTCTCTAGGCAACCGGATGGAGCAGCGAGGCGTTGAAAGGATTGCAGGTGATTGCAGCAGTGGTAGACTCAGCAACAGCAGGGGCAGTGGGTTTTTGCTAACACACACACACATGCAACTCCACACACATGCGGTTGCCTATGCGAAGCCGCCTGCCAGAAAAAAGGGTGTCTCTCGGGTCACAATTAAGTGATGATGCAACCTACAAGCAGCTATTGTGTCTGATAGCAGCTCATGCAGGCAGACTACAGGACTGCCAGTGTGTTCTTCCTGGGAAGACAAGAACATCTCTCCTGACACTTTGTTAGAGCCCGGGGTGCCAAATCCATCCCATCGATCCGCAGTTTGTGTTGTTCTGTTTCTTCTCTACGAACACAGAGCATCAGAATTACAGGAATTACAGAATGTAGGGTAGCCAGACCCTTAATGGGGTCCAGTAGCATTTTAGGAGCTCTAGTTGCCTTTATTTGATCGTTAATTGACAGGATGGTGGGTTGTTGATCATCACGGCAGAGGCCTCCATGTAAGGGTCGACCCCTGAGCCCTCAAGGGCTCAGAGGTCCTGGGACCTCGAAGATTTTCTTTTTATATCATTCTGACAAACCCCACAACTCTTACTCATCCCTGCTAAAATAAACAGAATGATGAAATCAGTCACATCAACACATCGGTGGTGACACTTCCTGCTTCCAACATGCTCATTGCTTCGTGTGTCTGATCAACACCCACCGTCCGACATTGTTGATCTAAAAGAGGGCTTAATGGCTGTAAAGCCCTCATTGAGCCACTGGGGGGCGCACAGCAGCCTGGCTGAGAAGAGACGGTAAACACTTTCCTCGCTGAATAATTTAATCATTGCACTGAGACAAAAGTTCAGCTTTAAAACCCAAACCAGATATTTTTTAAATCCCGGCCATGTTCTCAGGTTTCCTCAGTCGCACAAGTTACAGATTTAGATTTAGACCTCTTTGCTTATTCTTTGAACGCATGAAAACATGCAACTCTACTGTCCCCTTGTGGTCAGTTTTACAACAACGTTCTCGTCCCCTCAGCGAGAGAGAGCAGACGATGAAAAAACAAACAAACAAAAAAAAAGAAAAAGGAAACTGTCTGGGAAACAGATTCGTTTTTGAAACATCTATTTAAATTAGAATATAACTAACACACCATTGAGCCCACGAAAAATGTTCCAAAAGTTTTACACAGTTAATGAACAAGAAAAAGTCCAAACTAAACCAGGTGACATGATGTATCTCAGGATTTATCATCTCTTGGTATTAAATATTTTTTTAAACCAGTGACAACCTGGAAGACGTGAGAGATGATAGCATAACCAAATTAATGAAACATTTGAGGACAGACAGATAAACAAATAGTGAGCGTCTCTTCAGTCTCCACTAGAGGGAGACAGAGTCAAGCAGAAAAGGGTTTTCATGAGGTTAAGCTAATTCATTCTCAAAGACTTTTTAATTACAAAATTTAGTCTCTGCACGTGTGAAGTATTTTACAAGCATTTTGTGGTTTTTAAACCCTATAAGTCTTATTTACTGAAGAGTGCTGAGACTTTTTTTTCTTGACGTTGATTTTTCACAGCTGTAGTTTCATTTTGACATGGTTTTTCACCTACTTTCTTCTGATAGCCCAGAAACTGATTCCCATTTATTTTGGCCATGTGAGTTAATTCAAAAGCTGTGGAAAAACCTCAAATTATTTACCAGAGGAAAAAAAGAAAAAAAAGAAAAGGCTGTCTTTCTTCTCTCTTCATTTTGCTGTTTGGATGCTCAAAGTATGAAAGAAAATATGAAACTTACTGTAGTAAACCTCTTTCTATTCTTATCAAAATATCACATTTAAAAATGTAAAGTACCTAAAACCCAGGCGTTACTTTGTACACTTACATTATTCTTTAATGTAATTCATTCTGACCTGGACCATTTGTTATCGTTTCAGTTCTATTTAGTTGACGTACTTCACTTTGGCAAAAGACTGGAAAACCAGTCAATGCATTAAAAGATGATTTTCTGATCTTCACAAACAGCTGCAATACCAAACTTAAAAAAAATAAAAAATTATTGGACTATTTTGTGTGACATAGTGTCTTCTGAAAGAGTTTATGCTCCTCGAATCTTTGAATATTTTAGATTTTTTTGGACACTTCATAAATGCTGTTTCTTACAGAGACAATGGCACATTATGACTCACCATTTCCACAATATAAATGGCTGCCTTGTGATAAATAGCACAATAGTTTCTAATGTTATGGTTCAGTCTGCTTCACTGCACTTATAACACAAAAACTCCCTCTGGGATCACTGTTTTTACACTCTCAGCTGTCAGAGTTGTGGAGACGAAAACCTTAACACCGAAAATTGCAAGCAAGCCTCTCTTTCCTTGAGAGAGTCTTTGGTTTCTTTCGAGTACAGAGTACAAAGTTCACGCCCCAAAGCGTTCTACTCTCCTTCAGGTGATCATTTAGACTATTTCTTTCTGAAATCAGGATGCCGGTGAGGGAACGGTGAGCTTCTGTCGGCCTGCAGGCTTGTGGACAAGCTGCACACGGAGTTTGTTTCGGAGCGGAGTCATGCATTATTCACCCAACATTTACATAACACACAATGGGTGAGAACAGTGCCAGAAACGTCTGCATCTGAATTTCTCTACCACGGGAGATTGTTGTTGCCGCTCACTCAGCATATGTTGATGGATCGTAGGCAAGAGCTCGGATTCTCAGGCACTTTCTCTGAAAACCTCACAACACCAATATAGAGAGAGCAAAAGGAGGGCCGTGTAGTTTAAGATGGGCATTAAACTACACAGGAGTGTCTTTGTAACAGACGTTTCTGCTTACCACACCACTGGCTTTAAACTGAGATTTGAAGGAACTGACATTGAGAAACAAACTTAGCTCATCGCCATTTTCTTGTGATTACAAAGTTTTGCTAAAAGTCATTATAGATGATAACGAGCTCCGACGGGTTTGTAAAAACAAATTCTACACCAAGATTGATGCATGAAAATGAATGCAGAGTGAACAAATAAAAAAAATAATAAAAATAGCACCAACTTCTGATCGATTCTGATCTCTTTCCAGGGCTCTTTCTCCAATTAACATGGATTGTCTCCTGTAGCATTTCAAACGGGCCAATCAGAGAACAGAAGCAGACATTGTGAAGGATGACGTTGATTTTCTGCGCTGTTTTAAAATTTCAATCTGCCGGATCTTTCAACAATGGCAGCGGTGGAACCGAACGCAGCCGTTCCAAATGTTTAACATCAGCAGCCGGCTCGTTTGGGTCGGTACTCCAGTCTTTGCTGGGGACGACGGTCGTCCACAGTCATAGGCAATTTCATGAGCTTCATTGAATCGAACTGCTGTATTAAAGATCAAGGCCAAACGTCAGCAATTGGGTAAAATTTAAAATGTAAGAACTCCCCACATAAGGAATCCTTAGTCCTTGATGCGGCTGTCACAGGTTCGATTCCCGGCCTGGCGACCTTTGCTGCCCGTCTTTCCTCTCTCTCTGTTCATCTACTTTCCTGTGTTACCATTAGAGCCAAAATAAAGCTTAAAACAACAACAAAAAAATCTCAACACAGTCCACACCCCAGAATGAAATCAGTTCTCGATGGCTGGACAAAGCACAGCATAGGCTGGCACCAAAGCGCTACTTGTCAAAAGCAAATGACAATCACCATTTGTCTTTCCAGCAGGGGACGATGCAACAAATACAGCCCAATGTCAAGAGGTGCAACACCAAATTTCAGACTCAACAGGTTCAGAGGTGATAAGAGAGATGTTCACAAAAGACATCTCTGGTTTACAGGAGTTGACTAGACGATGGCCTCTCTCCTCTACGCCGATTATGGAAGCATGAGCTGGATGTAGAAAGCTTTTTCTGACAGATGAATCCTTGCCATGTTTGGGTGAATGATGAGGCGTTCGGTAACAGTCTGGGATCTATATTTTTGTACATTTCACATCATATTGCAAAAGATCTAATGTCCCCTTTGTGATGCTTCGCTGGTTAAAACCCCAGTTTTTACATCCATGCTCTTTTTGTTTTTGGCTCTTTTTTTGTTTTGTTTTTTTACTTATTGAGTGTTGTCGTTGTTTTGGATGGAAATGAATGGTTCTATCCAAAACAACATGGAAGCTTACACTGCAGCCCTTACATATAAAAATCCACATCAAAGATGTTCATCGACTTTATTCAAATTTGTCCCCACACACTGAAAATTGTTTGTGTTACTTGACATAAATTTGCATGTGTTTCTCTCCTGGCTGGCAGCTGTGTGTGTGTGTGTGTGTGTGGGCGTGTGTGGGTGTGTGTGTGCGTGTGTGTGTGTGTGTGTGTGTGTGTGTGGGCGTGTGCGTGTGTGCGTGTGTGTGCGTGTGGGTGTGTGTATGTGTGTGTCAATGGAGCTGGCAAAAAAAAACAAAACAAAGAAAGCAAACACACGGAAACAAGAGACGCAAGGCCGGATTCAGGAGGCGGATTTTCTAGCCACAGTAAACACTACGGGCCTCTTTTCACACACACACACAGACACACACACACAGACACACACACACACCCACACACCCACACACACGCCCACACACACACTGCCCATCCTGGTGATTCTTGTTTTTCTGCGGCTTGATTCAAACGCATGAGCAGCAGGCGGAAAGAGATAAACACATCAGCTGGCGGCTAGCTGCTTTTTTTTTTTGTCTTGTTTTGTTGGTTTGGTTGTTTTCTAAGGTTTTGTTTCGCTCCAGATAAATGGGGTGTCATGAAATCATTTTTGCACAACAGAGATCCTCATTTGTGTTATTTGACACGACCAGAATCTGTAGCATTGAAGCAAAACAGTAAAGTCAAAAACTGAGGAATGTCCTCTTGATTGTTTGGTCAATTTATTTCCTTTATCTATTCAAAGTCATTGTTGTCTGTCATGGGTTTTATATTATGCACTGCACAAGACTCCACTGCTGAAGAGACAGACGGCAATGACTAGAATGTGTGTTACAAAAGTGTATTATGAATGAAAGTCCTGTTTCCTATGTGTTAGAAAACACCTGCTATGACATGGGAAGAAGCGTTCGCTCGGCCAACACAGGGAGAAAAAAACTCTAGCAATGTTTGTTCTCCAGCCTGCATTCAGTCTCCATGGCAACCAACTTCTTCACTGGCTGACAGAGCAGTTGCAGCAGACCTGAGATCAATAGTAGAGGCTGAGTGCAGATCTTATTTAGACATGATTCAATATTAATTTTAATGTTTTAGAAATCCTCCAGTCTCCCATGGAAACCATTCGGTGTGGGAAACACCCCGGTGGACCTGGCGCCGCATTCAAGGAACTGAAGTTTCCAAGCAGAACTTCTGGATTAAAGAGCATCCCTCCCCCACTCGGTTCCTTCAGACTAGCCAGCAGCAATTAGCAAACATCTGGTGGATCTGATCATCTGCTGAGCTCATCATAGAGGCTATGTCTCAATGCAACGCTGGTAAAAGCGTTGTTAAAGGGTTAATGGAGGAGCCATGTTGTAGAGACTTCAGGAAGACAGAGCTTCAGAAAGAGCAGGAGTTTTTAAAGAGACAGAGGCCCAATTTCGAGGCGTTAAATTAGGAAGCAACATTTATTTGAAGTTGACGCAGCCAGCATTTTTCCAGGCAGATACCACTGAAGTTCTAAAACTTCAGTGGTATCTGCCTGGAAAACATAAAACTGCCCCTTTAAAATCCAACTTCTTATACTCTGTAGTTAAATTGTAAGCTGCTGGTGCTTTGTAACTCTACATTCCTGTTGATTTTATTGAATTTGCCATTCGGATAATGTCTCCAGAATACCTCTAAGGGCAGTTTATGTACCACCACTAATATTTATGCTACAATCTGAGTGGGTTTAGGGGATTTTTGTGTCGTTCAGCCATGTGGCCAGCAGACTACCTGGCTGAACGACACAGATCCACAGAGATGAGCTGATATTCCATTGGCTTAAATCAACTCTCACTTTCTGGATCTCATGACTTTTATGTGCATTGATTTTGATAGTCTCCTCCCTCAACAGGACATGTGCTGGATGGCTGTGGAACCCTGTGGAAGTGTGTGCTCGGGTTTCACTCGTTAGTATGTATTTACATAGGACGCTCACGCAAACCCGAACATGTAAAACGATTCACAAACGCAGACCCATATTGCTCTCGAAAACTTTGAGTTTTGGAGGTGGCACATGGCGAACAACAATAACAAAAAAAAAAAGTCATTTTAACGTAAACCGTAGGTGTGCGTCTGGTGGATTTGTTTGGAGCAGCTAGAGGTGTGTGGATCACACTTTGAACCATTTGTTCTCGTACACACTTGTTGGAAATCCCCACATCGTGTTCGCTCCTTCTTAGAAGGTTTCTGCACTCTGTGTGCAGCTGAACAAATCATTTTTAATGCTGGCAAAGAGAAAATATCAGCTGCATCAATCATGATGACTAATGAGTGGAGAACATGCCTGCATTTGGCTCCGTCTCCAGAAGCAGAGGAAGGTCTTCAGCCCCCTCAGAGAGATTCTTAAAACGTTGGATAAAAAAAAATAAATAAATAATAATAAAAAAAAAAAATTATATCTGCACTGATTTAAAAATATATCATGTTTACAGTTCACATTTGTGAGCATGTGGGATGGGCCCATGAAATTTTCTCTAGAATGTAGAAAATTGCTCGTTTAATCCAACAGCGCTTCATGTTTCTGTCCACTAGGGGGCAGCACAACAATCATTCAGGCACAGAAATACCCCAGGTCCAACACACTTTGATTTTAAATCGCGGTTTGTTTGTTGTTTTTGTCAATAAGCTTTTCACTGTTGGACAAAAAACACACCAGAGATCAAATCTGCAGAAAGCTGTAAGGAATATTGGTTATGTTGTTTCCCCAGTTATCAAACTGGAACATTTTTAAATAAACATGAAAATATTGATCATATTTTCCACTGAAACCCTCGATGAAAACACACTAAAGAAAAACGATAAGCAAACTACAGAGCGACTGATACTGACGTTATGAATATAACCTAAGTAAAAAATATTCAGAATATTTATGTTGTCATTAATTTCTCACTATAATTTCTGTCGAGGTCATATAACACACAGCCTTTCTGCCTGTTGCAACTCCCCCCACCGGCCCAGAAAAAAAAAAAAAATTAGAAAAACAAAAAACTGAAAGACTCCAAACCCCCTGAAGACGCACGATAAAACCGCGGTATTATGAGCTGAAAACATCAAAACCAGAGCCGGGTTGACGTCAGAGGGCAGAACTCTCTCTCCGCCCATCACTCGCATCGTTTGCTTCTCTCGGAGTCTTTCGGGCTGATATAATATGAAATATTGATCAATGCAACCCTGGAATGCAGCTCTCCAGGGTGAGCTAAAAGACAAGATCCACTGCGAGGAATGTCAACAAAGCCTCAGGGAAATGACTGTTATCGCCGAGGAGACTGGAACCTGTAACAACAACTCACGGGATGTACTTAAAAAAAAACAAAAAAAAACAACACCAAATCCCAGGTGCGGCTTTCAAAATAACAGGGCTTGATTGAGCGCGTGACAGGAGGTTGTCACGAGCAGAACACCGCGCGCGCCCCAACCTGGATGATGAGACACTTTGGGAGCTCAGAGTTCCAGAAAACACACAGTGCCACTCAGTGGCATGTCTGCTGAAAGTAAACATGATATTGCTGAGCGAGGGGGACAGCTGTAATGGAGGCTTTGTCTGCAGGGAAAACGCCAATCATGGACGCTTTAATCGTCCCTCATCGTTCGATACAAAACCGCGGCGCCATCACGAAACCGCGATACATTCTGATCACAGCATAAGCACACAAAAAAAAACTCCCTTACAAAAGTGAAGTTTTTTTCACCTGTTATTTATTTGATAATCAATTACAAATGTATAAATAAAATAAACAATGTAACAATGGTTCAAATTCCGTTTCCTTGGACCACAAGAGATGTTTCCAGAAATGAAGCTCTTTCTTCCTGTGTGCATTTGCAACTGAAATCTGGCTTTCCTTTTCAGTAGCTGCGTTTCCACTGACCATATAATTGCGTAATTTGACATTTACAAAACAAATTGGCTTAATGGATACATGACAAAACAAACAACTTTAAAAAAAAAAAGTTTTGGCACCAGGATGAGATTGTTTTTTTGGCCATATCGAAATTGGTCTATCTCACAAAACTGCAATGGACACATTCTTCCCCCCTAACAAGGACAACCAGAAGTTACTACTTGCAAGACGACGGGAAGTAGGTAGAGGCTGATGGCCTGTGATTTTAATTGTGTTTCTCATTTAATGGAAACATCATAATTGTGAACTTGTTTTTTTAAATTTTTTACATTAATCGAATATCGACAAAGTTTTGCATATGTTGCTCTTACCAGCTTCAGCAGCATCGTCGTAATATTTTTTGCATTTTGTTCTGTGGTCAGTTTCCACATTTTGGACCAAGACACAGAACCTGTCTCCGTCCTGACATGTTTGGACGTTCTCATCTATTCTTACTTATAGTTGTTTAAACAGATGAAAGCAGCTCCTTCAAGCATCTGGAAATTGTTCCCAAGGATGAACCACACCTGTCCAGGATATCAGTTTTCTTCCTGATATCCTGGCTGATTTCCTTTGACTTTCCAAATGTGTCAAACAAGAAAGCAGAGAACCTTGAAATACATTCACAGACGCGCCTCCAATTCACTCACGCGTGTCAGTCGACCTCATCAGACGTTTCCAACGCCAGGAGATCAGAAGCATCATTCAGTTTTTAGCCTCTACAAATCTAGGATAAACTTCCAGGACACTGCAGAGACGCTGAAACACTGAAGCTAAATTCCCCCCCCCCCCAAAATGTTTAGGACGGCCTTTGATTAATAACAACAGGAACGTTAATTCATGCCGGTATTCATTCTAATATTTGGTGATGATTGCTTTTGGTGATTTTGATGATGATGGCGCTTGTCTTCTGTTCTCGACATAATTGGTTATTGTGTTTCTTGACGTCATGTGGGCTTTTCGTCACGGCTTAAAGAGACAGTAATCGTTCTGAATGTAAAAACATTAGTCTAAACATTAGTAGACGTATAATAGACAAATCTCTTGACATATTATTTCTCCCTTTGTGACGTCTAGCAAATAGAAGGATTTTGGCATTTCTAACTGACCTAAAAAAGAAGGAAGTTGGTCTGATTTGACTTCGGACAGAGATAAAAAAATTACAAAAAATCAGATGTAATGTTTCTTTTCATTCATTCATGCTGATTTCTGGTTGCAGTCGCTCTTTTTCTGTTTCCTGTTAGGGTGTTTGACCTTGGTCGCTTGCTCCAGCTCGCAGACCCCATCCAGCCTCCTCCATAATCATGTGCCCAGCAGGTCATGCCCGGTAGACCTTTAATGGAGTCACACCGGAGGCTTCCTTCCTGGGTGACTGCGCCGCCTCATCTGGCTCCTCTCAACATGGCCGAGCAGCAGGCCTCTTCTGAGCTCCTCCTGGGTCTCCCAAACGTCTCCCGTTGCTCGGCAGAGTAAACCGAAAAACAAATAATTAAGTATAAATGACGGTATGTTTACATACAGGTAGGTTTAAAGTTTCAAATTCAGTTCAAATTCAAAAAAACAATTCATTCATCCAAAAGGGCAATTATGGTAATAACAACTAGAACCTTTAATTATTATTTTTTTCCCGAATGTGACTCGTATATAGGGACAAATATCCAGGACTTTTTCCACTGCAGTCTGAGCGACCCGATTCCGACCTTCTCGCTCCCCTCAACCCTTTTTCAAAAAAAGACGTTCATAAGACTTATTTTGAAAGTTCATAGTGGTTGAAGGAGCAGATTAAGAATGAACGCATGTGTGAATGGGTATTTTGTCACATGCGGCCTTTTTGGTAGGAACCTTTGTTGGTGAAGACAGGCGTTCCACCCGAATGGGGGAAACAGTTTTTAGACTGCTGAATGCCAGAAGCTGTCAACGGGTGTTTTGATGGATGGATCGTTGGAAAAGGTAAATTTCTGGCATCAATAAATGGACGACCTGCACAACGATCAAAGGTGACTCCGACTTTAATTTAGCTGACAAGGTAACCAGCGTCAGCTTTACATGGTACCACCTCTGTGCTCTGGCTTAAAGCATTGGCTTGGCCTCAGTGGTTGTCAATTAATATATTTTTTAACCTTTTCCTGATGCTAATGCACTATTTTTTAGCCTTGAATGTAGATCAAGGCTAAAAAAAAGGCTGAAAAAGAGGAACTTTTGTTTTAAAAGTGTCTGGTAAGATTCACGTTAAAGGGCAGAAGTTGTATAAAAGTGGTTTTGGTCCAGTATTAGCGCTAAGCCCAGTTCTACAATCATCGCCCATGTGTGGAAATATACAAATCTTTGCGGCTTTTTATTAATAACAGACCGATTTGGATGTTTGTTTACTGCCCAGTTTCAGCGTGTGAGAGCATCCACTGGTTGGCAAGAACCGGGAGAAATAAATACTGCATGTAGAAGGCCGCGCTGTTTAAAAATATGAAGATATTTCATGTTTACATTAACATTGAGGGCTCAGGAAGAGCCAGGAATGTGAACAGAGAGTGGATGAAGATATCGGACTTTTCATCACTTTAGGACTTTATGCACAGGAGACTCAGAAAGCCGATAAATTGTGGAGCATTATAACCATGTTTTTCTTGAGGTATGAACAGGTGTTCTGTTTGAGATGTTAGAGAATGAATTTTTTTTTTTTTTGTAAAATAAAAATGACACTGGGGTTTTATACAGCAGATCATTTCTCAGAATGAACTTTCTGCTTGTAGATGAGGGAAAACTTCCTTCCTTTTCCTCTGCAGTCAATTTGTGGCATTAAAAGATTTTTGCACTTACAACATCTCTCTCTTTCTCTCTCTCTCTTCCAGAAATCGCGAGGACTGACCTTAGTGTTCTAAGCAGGGCTGCTTTGGGAGAAGCAAAAAGCATATTTAACTTCGTTTACCGTCATGTGGCACTTTTACTGCCCCGGTTTGTTTTACGACGCAAAATCTATGAGGGCTGCCTCTGGAACAGCTGAATTACAACATGACACTTTCACCTCTGAGGTCTAAGCAAAGTTTTCCAACGGGCTGCCGGAAACGAGACTCGGCTTATGTGCAGAGAATTTAAAATGCGACAAGGTTTTATGTTTTCAAAGCGGGGTTTTGATCTCACCGATCAGCCTTAAATGAGCTGAACTCCCAAACTGGCTATTACTCAAAAAATAAAAGGTGAAAATTGGCACTTTTTTGTTTTTAAATTTCGTTTTACAGATTACGCCTGAGAATAACACTCAAAGGACGGGCCTCTCTGTTCTTTAATCCTGTGGCTATGATGCAACTAATGGCCCACAAAACCACTGGAACGATAAGAACATGGACAACCACAGAAATTATTCAGATCACAAGTTACGGTTTAAAATGGCTAAACCTTTCAGTCGTACTGTTCCTATGTGAAAATTGTGGAATTTTACACCTTGTGTATTGTTGAAAACTGCCAATCAGCTGGCTGAAAGAAGGTGCATCACACATTTGCTCTACATACAAGAGAAATACCTTAAAATATTGCTGGTGATCAGATAGCCATAGAAAATTGTGTGGAAACTAAAGGAGTCCACTCACTACATCCGCTACAGAAGCACATTTTTAAAGGGGCAGTATTATTCGTTTTTCAGACACAAAGTGCCATTTTATAGAACAATCAAGTAACTGTGTTACCTTCAGTTGATGTAAAAATGCTACATATATCAAATGTGATTTAAAATAAATATTACTTTGTAAATTATTTGTCTTGACAGTGGGCCTCTATCTCTTTAAGAAACTCCTGCTCTTTCTGAAACTCCGCCTCCGGGAAGTCATCACAGCATTACTCCTCTACTAACCTTTTGACAATGTTTTTTTTAATTTTTTTTACCAGCATTGCACAGAGAAGAAGCACAGTAAAATCAGGTGTTTGCTGATTGATGCTGGCTAGTCTGAAGGAGCTGAGTGAGGGAGTCGTGAAGGAGGGCAGCTCTGTGAGGGTGGAAGCTTCAGTTCCAAGGAGGAGCTTTGTTCTCGAAGGCGGGGCCAGGTCCACCCAGGCATTTCCCTCAGCTGAATGGTTGCAATGGGAGATTAAAGGATTTCTCAAACATGCTTGAAAGAGTAAAGGCAAACACTCCGGGAATGTTTTAGATGAGGGGATAACATGATGACACGATGCAAGTTCAGAAAAATTGATTTTACATAATATTAATTATTAATTTAAATCTTAAAATGGAAAACTGAGGAAGCAGCTGACCAAGCCAGCCACCTGATTCCAAAATGTAGCGACTGCTATGAGCTTATTACACTGTCAGTATAATCATCCATGTAAGTCATGGATAATATAGTGAGAAACATATTAAGTGAGTTTTTAGTCTAGCTGCTAGCAGAACCATAAAAATGTATTAAAACAAAATGACAATTAATAAATCTTACAACAACTGTATTGTATTCTAAAAAAAAATCACACTGTTTTATTGGCACCACTAAGAAACTGACAAGATAAATCTAAATTTAAATTTATAATTTAGAAATTAAATTACATAATTATACATATCAAAGAAAATGTATAATTATGTCAATTCTGTCTAAAATGTATTGCATCTGTCTGGCTGTAAAAAAAAAAAATTGGTCAATTTAAACAGAAAAAATACCAGCAACCTAAACAGAAGTTAATCTCCTTGTAATAACAATAGTTGTTATTACATGGAGCAGTGTGGTGACAGCTGCCTTATTAGTCCTATTCAGAGATGCATTGCATCAACCTGTTGTGTGTCTAGCAGACACGGTCTGAGTCTCTGAGCATGTTCAGACTTCGATTGTCGGATGTACGGAAGTGAGCCGAGTCCCTGAAGGCAGCGCCAGCTCCACCAGTGATCACCGAGCTCCCGAGAGACTCCATGGAGACGAAATAGGACTTGCGGACGGATCATGGCGGCGCCTCTCGGACGGGACACCTTACCGGAACACTGGTCCTACGGTGTCTGCGGGGACGGGAGGGTTTTCTTCATCAAGTAAGTGTCAGAGGGAGGAATTTCCGACGCCGTAGGTCCCGGTTCGACGGGCTGTATCTTCCTCCCCACCGGCCCCCGCTTCCCCCGGTGTAACAGGTGTTTTCCTCTGCTCTGTGCCCGCGCTGCAGTGATGAGGCGCGGAGCACCACCTGGCTCCATCCCCGCTCCGGTGAGCCTGTAAACTCCGGACACATGATCCGCTCAGGTAGCTAGCTTAGCCTGCCGGGAAGAAACACTTTCACCTGTTACCTTCATGACCGCAATGTTTACTTTTCTGCTGCTCACTTAAGTGTCAAACTTTCAACTACAAGTCAGTCTGGGTTTTCTGTCTTGATTTCTCCAGACTTGCCGCCGGGATGGGAGGAAGGCTTCACGGACGAAGGAGCCAGTTACTTCATAAAGTAAGGACCATAAACCCACTGCTCTACTCCGCTGTGTCTTGAAGTTAAGCTTAACATGGCTGCTGCCTCCAAATCCCGCTCCGAGCAGAGGGGATTACCGCAGAGCCAGTCAGAGGTGTGTCTGGGTCCAACCTGCCTGCCGCGCACTGACCGTCTGCAGGAAATGCTGAGCGGCTCTGTTTATGACTCACTGGCTGCTGGCTGGATACCGGAGTGTATCGAAGAGTTTCTCGGTTATTTCTGTCGAGTATTGTCGAAAATTTTACACTCCACGGAGGCGTCCTGTTTGTGAGCTTGTAAGTAGAGGAAAGGCTATTTAATTATTAGGTTAAAGGTCAAATCTTTGCCTCTCTGTGTTCTGTTATGCTGCTTGGTGGAACTGTTGCTTCCCGCTTTGACTCTAGATCTGGGATTTGTGTTGTTCTCTTCAAGTAGGCTACTCCTGCTTCCTCCCACAGTCCAAAAGCATGACCGTTAATTGGTTACTCAGAAGTGTGGGTGTGGCTGACTGTTTGATGTTGTGATAGAGTGGGGGCTTGTCCAGGGTGTACCATACCTCTGAAACCAGGTATGAAGACAAGCTTTACCCGCCCCCCTGCACATTATCAGTTTGGAAGATAAATTATTTACTGAATATATTAACATTTACATGTTTAATTGATCCAGTTTACTCTCACTGTAAAAAGTAGAACTAAATTACGATTCCCTGGCGGCACATTAAACAGAATATATAGAATTTTGTAAAATATGCCATGATTATTTTATGCAGAAAAGACTTAAATAAAATACAAATTTATATGGAACAGCCAACAATGTACTTTACACTGAAGCATCAGTTCTTCAAGTCCATTATCCTTGCAGTACCCAGACAGAAGCTGAATTTAAATCTGGATGTACAAGTTTTTGAGGATGTCAGACTCCTCCCCGAGGGCAGCAAAGTGAAGGGAAAGTATCCTGGGTGTGACAAGTGTTCTCATTATGTAGCCTCACGCCGCAGGCACCGCGTCCTGTACATGTTTAGCAGCATGTCTCGTTCTAATGATTTTCTGTGGTACTTTGATGACCTCTGTTGGGTCGTCTTATCTGCTGTGACGATGACTCCAGTCATTCAGGAACTGATGGAAATAATTTCATTGATAATGTTTTTTTTTTTTTGCCAGGTTAGTGATGTTTGGAGTCCATTTTCCAGAAATTTTGAGGGCAGTTTTTTTTTTACTGTATCACTACTGACCCGTTGGGGAGTGTGATATTTATTTTGTCTCATGAAGACCATGATCATCTCCTTGGTTTTGGAGACGCTAAGGTCCCGGTTATTTGTAGAGGATCGTAACCACATGTTCATCTTAAGGCTCTCCCATTCTTCTGCCGAAGCTGAACGGTTGACGCGTAAATTGGTAATTGAAACAAAAACGACTTTACAATTTCCATTCAGGATGCTTTTTAGCCATTTGACAATCGTTGTACGTATTTTATGAAGAATCGTACAAATGTACTAGTATTCATTGTCGCCTGCGGATACAAGAACCGGATGGTGGAAGCAGACTATCTAAAGCGAAGCTGTCTGAGCGCGCATTTCTACATAAGACACACCCACAAACATTTGACCAGTAACACACCCGCAGAGAGGAAGGACGCCTCTGTGCAAATAAGATGATGCCATTTCTGTCGTACGAGTACATCAGTGTGAATCAATTTTGACGCTTCAAATGAGGAATGAAGCCATAGTTGTGTTATTCCAAAATTTGATGGTGTTTGTACTTGGTGGTATATAGGTGTGTGTGCGTGTGTGTGTGTGTGTGGTGTGAAGGGTAAAGCACACAACCCATATACAGGTCATGACCCGATGACCTTTGCGGCATGTCTTCCCTCTCTCTCACAGCCTATTAAATACTCAGACACTCAGCGAAGACTGAGCACACAGCCTTGGGGAACGCCATACCTACATTCCAACTAAACCTCCTTACTGAACACTTAAGAGCAATTATTTAGAGCGTGTTCTATCGGCATGTGCGGATTCATACCCTAATCTCTCATCTACTGTATTTATATGAGTGTGTAAAATGCCAGATTATTATTATTTTCACTTACATTTCATGTCCGATAAATCTGAAAGGCATTTCCCGGTTGGTGAAAGAAATTTTTTTTTTTCTTTATAAAATTCTCACTTGATGATTATGGGTGTATTTTATGCATCATCATGCTAAGCACATAATCACTCAGTAAGAGTGACAGGTAGTGCTTTTTATTTTTTAGTTTCAATAAACTGAAGCTGTTTGTATTTTCCATGCTAGAATCGTTTCCTCAAATTAGTATTCTTCTTTTTAAGCCTGCTGACCAGAACCAAACAGTAACAGGTTGGGGAGGGGCAGCTCTGCTTCACTTTGTGCTGCATGCAAGCCACAGAAAACAAAGTTCACTCTGGCATCACCTGAAATGGACCTTAAAGCATAGGAGCAGTGTAACTTCTCAAAAGAGATGCACATTTATCTAAAGTGGAGAAATGTTCTCGGTAGCTTGAATGTTTGATTGTTTAGCATTTGAACTGGAAGCTGTGGGTTTTAAGTGGGCCACCTGGGATTTCACTATAGCCTTCTGTTGAAAAATAATTCAAGCAAACTTCAGACTTGGGCAAGACTCAAAAAGAAGAAGAATAAGAAGGAAGAAACGTTTTTTATGTGGTTTTTTTTAAGATAAAGTGACATTTTCCATCCATGCTCTGTTTAATTCAGGATAAACATTTAGAAAACATACAGAAGAAGGAAACAGTTAAACTTAAAAGGCAGGTCAATGGAAAATGATTCAGTTTTCCTACCGTCTCTGTTTTTCTCTCAGAACACGACAAAATGAACAATTTGTATATTTTTAAATAATTGAATGAAGCAAAATAACATGATTAGCTCTTGGACACCAACTTTCTCTGACCTTTTCCTAATCTTGGGCACCGCGCGGCGTTCAACGACTGCTCTGCTTTTGCTGCAATACTTTGTTACAAAGTCCTCAGCTAGCACGCTAGCATGTAAGAAGTATATCTGATCTGTGCTGACAAGTCTCTAGAACTGGCTTTCCCAACAGCTCCCTCACGCCTGCTGCTTTCGCGATTCACAGAGGAAGTTTGCAGTTTCTATTTTAAAACTCCTCGAGTGTGGGACTTTCTCTTTCAGAGTCGAAGCAAATTTAAATCAATCTCACGTTGTGATGTGCCACATTTTATTTGATAGGCAGATTACTGCTGATTGCAGCATGTCTCTACTGTTTTGCATTTGGTGCAGCTGCGAGCAGGGGGGGGGCTGCTGTGTGCATTTTTGCTGATTGACTTGGAATCCCAGAGGACGATCTTATCACACTTTTACATTCTGAATATGACGCAATAGCGGCTCATTTATCATGCTCCAGTCAAATTAGCCTTTTTTTTTATTAAAAAAAAAAAAAAAGGATGATTGTTTAAGATGTATAATTTATTTATCACATGAGAGCCTAGAGCATCTTAGAGTCTTTGCTTGTTTGTTTAACTTCAAGTGTTTTGCAGCGTTTTTCTGAGCTCGCAGTTTTGATGGCGTGAAGTTAAGGAACTGAAGCGTGTTAGCTGTAACATAATGACTCCTTTCGGCTTCAATGACTAAACCAGGTCAGTTGAAATCAAGTGTTTATTTTGTACCTCAGGCAGGTCAAAAGCGACAAACCTGTTTTGCGTCTCATTGATTATAAAGTCTTAAAATTAGTGGTAACGTGATCCTGATTTTTATTTTTCCAGATTTAGTATTGTGTTACCAATACTCAGCACTGCATTAAAATAATCACTGTTTATATTCCTAAAAATGTCGTATGTTTTTATTAAATCTCATCATTTTACATCACAAACAAAACTTTTTGTAATGCCATGAAATTCTGATGTCACTTGGACTTATCCTTTCTAGAGGCTTGTCCATAATGATCTCTCCCATTGATTATATTTAAAGGGGGGGCAGTATTATGTGTTTTTCAGGTACATGGTTCCATTTTATGTAACACTGAATTAACTGTTACCTTCAGGTGTTAAAAATTGCTAAATGTATCAAATGTGACTTAAAAGAAATTTCACGTTGTAATTTATCGTCTTGAAATCGAGCCTCTGTCTCTTTCAGAAGCTCCTGCTCTTTCTGAAACTGCGCCTTCAGGAAGATATCACAACATGGCTCCTCTATTAATGTTTTACTAGGCTTTCACTGAGAAGGAGCTCCTATAATGAGCAGTTCCACCAATTAGTGTTTGCTAATTGCTGCTGGCTAGTCTTAAGGAGCCGAGTGGTGGACGGCTGCTCTGTGAGGTGGAAGTGTGGAAACTACAGCTCAGAGGAGGAGCTTTGTCCTCGAAGGGAACGTCCACCCAGGCGTTTTGCACAGCTGAATGGTTGTCATAGAGATTGAAGGATTTCTCAAACATACATGAAGGAATTAAAGCAACATGCCAGGTCTGTTCTTGATGACGGAATAACATAATAAAAGTTGATTATTTATAAAATAATTAAAAAGGATTACCTCTATGAAGGTTTGAAAGAGGCAAAAACAAATGAGGCGGATTAGAAGTGCTTTCCAACAACTGATGGTGTCATCCAGAACACATTGCTGCAGATTATGGCGTCTGATGCCTGGATATTGTTAGCATGTCATGACAGTCTTCAGACTGTGATAGCGGCAGCGGCCTTCACTGAGATTCCTTGCAAGAGTGACTGTTACTGGAGATCCTTTCCGTCCTCGGCTTCACCGTCCATAATGAATTTACTTTGATGATATGAGCCACAACATTTAATTTTCCTTTAGGATAAAGAATTTTTGGATGGAACTGAATCGACTGCGGCAAACGAACAAGAAGCAACCTTCTGCTGTCGAGGCTGCAGCTGTTCGTTTTAAACAAAGCTCAGATGTCCTCGGAAAAACAATAAAAAGCAAACGGTGAAGGAACTTCACGTTTCCTGGCTTCCCCGACTTCCACCTGCAAAGAGAGGCTTTTCCTGCACAGAATGGGGACTTTTATTTCCTCATCTTCTCCACCAGGCTGTCCGCACATTTAATTGGCTGACAGACGGTATTTCTCGAACCAAAGTAACAAAGGGAAGTGATCTCATCTTTGAAATCCAATATCCTTTTTCACTTCAAACAGAGGCTGTTTATGTAAAGAGCCATGGTTGTGTAACAGCCCTCCAGGGGTCCACTGCTGGAGCCTCTTCTATGCGAAAAATGTTTTTCGGCTTCTTATTACTCCACAAAAGAATAACACACTCCCCACCTCACTCTTTTTGGCTTAGTACTGTTTCCACTGGGTTCTAGCCATCCTCAGAGCCTGTTATTACAATGGGAGCATGTGATTTATGCTGTAAGTTTTATAAGTAATTTATGCTAACTTATAGCATAAATCAACACTCTATTAGTGTTTGTAAGTCCAGTAAAGTCCATTTCCTACTAGGTTCCTCATTGCACCATGCAAGGACAAATACTGACTCTGACAGTCGTTCATAACTGGAACCTGGGCAATATGGTCTTAAAGTTTTATCACAATATTTTGGGATACCACTGTGATAAAATGATAAAAGTGACAATAAGAACTATTTTCTACCTCCTTTTAGGTAACAGTATGACTGTGTGTCACAGCAATTAGAGCCCCACAAACACAAATAATGTTGAAAATAATTTTCATCTCTGATGCGCTTCTTTAGGACACCAGTCATATAAAGAAGTGAGGAACAAAAAGTCACATTTACCGTCATACATAGGCAAAAATAATATTGCAAAATTCCTTGCAAATATTTCCAAATTAGTGCCACAAAATCTTTGATTTTTATTGCAGAAAAATCCCAAAAGCAATCACATGATCCTAGAGGGATTGTTCAATACCGGTTCATTTGGGTTCATTTGAAGAAGAACTCATCAAATGGAGACGCCAATCATATTTTAACAGTTTGTTAATGGGATTGTACAAATACATTCTGGGACAGCTGACCCTTTGAGAGCATTCGTGACCTTGACACGGCCCAAAATGAAGATGAGTTTGACACGGCTGCCCTAAACGCTCACATCCTGTTGTTTCCCTGGGCTTGCTCTGGTGAAGCCCTCCTCTGTTCTCCTTGAGGCCCAGTTTCTGCGCGTTTCCAACCCTATCAGGTCATTTTCCTTCAAACATTCTTCAAACAATGCGTGTTTACCTTAAAATAAGACCTAGGCGCGTACACACTGAAAATCTGTGTGATTCTCTTTCCCCTTCAAGGGGCTAGCAATAGGTCAAACTGGCCCGAACTCTGCGGTGACTCCCAGAGGGGGTGCTGCTGTTGTGAGGAGGTGGAGAGATCAAGTCTGGGGATAAACCTTCAGCAGGAATGTCTGCACTGAGTTTAGCTCTGCTGAAGGGGACTGAAAGAAGGCATGAGGTTGGGGGGGATTTCATTATACACACACACGCACACGCAACGTAACAGAAGAGGGATGGAGCAGGTTTGAGGTCAGAGATTCCTGCAGCTAGCCTAGGACAGCTGGTGCAGTCCTACAAACCTCATTATCCTCTGCTTCAGCTAATCTGCAGAGGAGTGATAAAACGGTAACACAGTGATTCCACTACTCGGCCCGCGACTCTGCTTAAAGCACTTACTGGCTAACGTGGCTGACCAGATGAGCCGGCATCGCGCTGAAATAAAAACAGATAATCAAGAGAAAATAACAGGTTCCAGGGATGCATTTGCTGCTGTGACTTTGTGCAAAATTTAGCAAGTTAACAAGGAGACAAAAAATTTCCATATACAATAGGGTTACAGCCAATGATTATTTTAGTAATCGATCATTCTGACGATTAATCGGATCAAAAAAAATTGGCACATTCTCCATATTTTCCATTTAACCACAAAAGTCTTTTTTGTAAAATGTTTGAAATGCTTTAAAAGATGCAAATAAACACCTAATCCAACTCCTTCTTTTAAATGTGAAAATAAAAACATTTGTTGCCTAAGATGCAGTAACATGACATAAGTCTAAAGAACTTGAGGAGTTTTGACTGAAACACATTCTAATGCAAAATGTAAATATATTTTTGAATAGCTTTGGCTTAATTGCTGCTCTGAATATGTTTTCAGGAAATTACCTTTTTGAGTCTCTGTTTTCCTGTTAACGATTAATGGATTACCAAATGATTTAACTATTATGTCAATACTCAATTAATTACGATTAACCTGATTAATTGTTTTGCCCGTAACATACAGACATTGTGAGAAAACCGTAATGCATTGAGAATCAGTTATGTAAAAGGAGGAATCACTACAGTAATTACAGCTCATAAAATAAAACAAAATTTATGACAGCTGGAGATTCTCACGGTGTGATAACCTGAAATAAAAAGTACCACGATATGATAGTGGCATTAGAAAGATTTAAAACAGAAGTGAAGACATTTAGTGGTAGTTTTCAATGATCTACTGAACAAAAGGTTTTCGCTGTGACGGACTCCTTGGTGCTCACGTCAAGCGGTAGACCTGAGAAAGACCAGGTTTGTCTCGTTTGTATCTGTTCTACTGTCGGTCCCAATGATTTTACATCCTCTGGATTAGGAGAAAGTCCTGCTCAACAAAGAGCTACATACTGAGTCTTATTAAAACATACCAGCACTGCCTATGTCTGGACTGTTTGTTTTCTCCAGTTTTTTTTAGTTTTCTCTGCTGTCTTCTGTCCGGTGAACTCTGGCTGCTCCATTCATCGTCCTATCGGTTTGTCTGAAGGTTACTTCTCTATAGTCTTTCACTTGTCAAATTCCTCTGATTCTGCTCTCTGGATGAACTCGACACTTTCTAAACAGACTCACGCATTTGACAATAAGTCATACTTTACCCCAACATCAATATGAGATGACCAGCTGGGCCGTCTCTATGACAACCCAGCAGAAAAAATGGTCCCTAAATAGTAAGAATGCACCAGTCTGATTTTTTTCACTTCTAATACGATACCGATATCTGAGGTTTGGTATCTGCTGATACCGATACAGAAAAATAGTGCTGAATCCTTTTTAACACAGAAGTAAGTCGACTGAATTACGAATTTGTTTGATAACTCTGCACAGTACAGCACACCTAAATACACCAATAGTTTCACAAGTTTGGTAAAGCATGTAAAGACAACTTTAATTTATTCAGTTGCAGTTATGAGTATAACAGACCATGTTGAATATATAATAAAGAAACTGACAAAAACAGATTGAATATGTTGGTCAAACATGTAAAAATAAACTCTAACAAACCTTTCAAATGGATCAGAAAGTGCAATTAGGAAATATAAATATAATGTAAAATAAATAATAAAGCATGACATCAATCAGAGCATAAAACATGGAATTGGACTGGATAGATCTGACCTTATAGATGGAGCACATCGTCACAATACCAGATCTAGTTTTATTTTTTTTTAAATGTTTGAACAGATACTAATATTAATATTGCGTCGGTGCATCACTACTAAACAGTGCAAAAGAAAATAAAGTACAAGAGAGCACCGGGCTTTTGACATAACATTGAACGATAAGATGAGACCAGATAATGAATTTACCGATAATAATTGAAGATTTTGAAGCGGCCTAATCAAAGACCGGACTTAAATCTCAATAAGAAGTTTGAAAATCCATCCAGTGTGGCTGAAATGAACAATTCTGCAAAGAATTGTTTGTGTTTGTGTTGATGTGTGACATTCAGTGCATTCTTAAAATCACAACTCATACAGTTTGAACTCCAGAGAGTTTGGCGCAGCATGTGATGACAGACTCATCACTGTCTGCGCTCATTTTGATGCTGCCAGCTTCATTATTATCATCATCATTAGCCAACCAACAAATGAATTGATGTTTCATAAATATTAATTTCTGCGCTCCTTGGAGCCATCTCTTTTCTCTTTTTTTGCCACTGCGTGTGTTGCAATTAACATATAATTGTGGAATTAAAGTTATTTCTGAAATCTGTGACCATATCTGTGTAATCATAATCCTCATCCATCTGAGAACAGCTGCAGAAATGTCACATTTTTTTAAATCATGTTTTCCTACATTTCATTGAGCTCATTAGAGAATCTGTTGTTAAGACGAAGCAAATCTGTCATTTATAATAAATAATTATTCGTTATTCTACCCAGGACTTGTATGACATTTATTTGATCATTTTTGCCACACATAGAGTATATCTTTTATGTCAAAAACATGAAAAAGTGTTGGATTTTTGACAAATTGAAAAACATACATGAGTGGTTGCAACCACTTCATCCTACAGTAAATTCTGCATATTAATTAAAAAAAAGGTTCCTATACTGTATGAGCACCGTAAATGAACGGTTTGTGCGACCTTTTCAGAACGACAGCTTTGGTTAGGACCTCCGGATGCGGCTGCGTTGAATCTCCCAGATACAAGTTCATGCACCTAATTAGGCTGGTATTGATGGGCGCTCACTTGTTTGAGGCAAATGGACCAGACCACCAAAATGTAGGTAGAGACTGCAGAATACAGAGAAGCTAAAGATGTTACGTAGCTGTAAAATCAACAGAAACCAGAACTGTAGAAACAATCATGAAATTTGAAGGCGACTGTCGTTTAAGAAAAACACAGAATGTTAGTTTTTTATTAGTCATATTCAGTTAGTTATAATGTTTTTGGAAAGTTCATTTATTAAATGAAACACATTATTTACATTAATTCCACACAGAATGGTGTATTCCAGCCTTTCTCTCTGTTAAGTCAGATTTTCTGCTGATGAAAACACATTTAGATTAAATATTATATTAGACCAATGAAAAAAAAATGTAGGTACAGAAATGTAGCTTGAATTAAAAGTATGGATATTACCTGGAAAAAATGTATTATCTTCAAAAAGTACTTTTGTTCTGACAAACAAGCTTCATTTAAACAGTCTTCATACATCCATTTTCTAACACCCTTGTTCCTGTTGGATCCTATCTCCAGCGAAACATTTTGGGCGAGAGGCGGGGTCACCCTGGACAGGTCGCCGGTCTGTCGTAGGGCAACGCAGAGACAGACGGGACAGACAACCATGCAGACACACACTAAGGAGAATTTAGAGAGACCAACCTGACAGTCATGTTTTTGGACTGTGGAAGGAAGAAACTCTATAAAACAATAGATCATTGTTTTTCTACCAACTTTACAACTGATGTAACATCTGAAGAACCTCTGCTTCAAAGCTCCATATGAGAACACAAAGAAACATTCTTTTTGTCCTCGTTCTTCCATCAACACATGCAGAATATGCATATTAACCCAGGGTGGGAATTGAACCCAGGGCGGGAATTGAACCCAGGGCCTTCTAGCTGCAAGGCAACAGTGCTACCTACTGTGCCACGGTGCAGTTTGATTGAATCCTTTTCCATGTATAAGTAGGTTGAGGGTAGCAGGGGAGGTAATAAAAATATTTTGGGTTTTCAGACTTAATTCATAATTCCATGATTTAAAAGATAAAATTTGGAATTCAAAATTTTTTTTTTCAGCAATAATGCCGTTTTGTCTTTAATTTCCTACATCAGTACTAGGATTTTAGTTAAATTCAATTCGTTTTCATTTTCCATTTTCCACCGACAGAATAATAAAAAGTCATTTTGTTCACTTTTTGGATCTGTACAACCTCTTAGATTCCCCTGCTGTCCTTAAACTGGTTCCAGTTGACATGCAGTCCTTATCCGACTTTTTGATGGCACTTTGGATGGCCCAATTTACTCAAAAAAATTTGATTTGTTCCACGTCCATTTGTGGAACGACTTGGAAACGTACTCAATAGTCATGTTGCATTTTATTCAACGTTTACGTCAACGTAAATTCTGAACCAGAAGAAGCTTTTTATGATCTAGTAGCAACTTTTAATCTTGATTTTAATGTTGTCGGCTCCAATTGCTCAACAACTTTAAAACTGACCCAGAGATGGTGGCGTCCGTTATTACTTTCTTAGACAATGCGCTGCTGTGTGAGGTCTACATTCGCGTGAACCGTTTCATACAGAAGTCTAATTATGGTCACATTTTGTTAGCAGTATGAACGACCGCAGCCAAAAAAACCCCAAAAAAACAAAAACAAAGTGAGATTTCAGCAAAACCTGAGCGTTGAGATATGCTCTGTGAACGTAGATCGATTGATTTGCCTCATATATTAGAGAGAGACACTGAATAATTCAATGTCTCGCAGTTTCAGAGGGTTCCTGCCAGAGAACTGCAAGTGGCCGCAGAGTGATTTGAGCGCTGCCTGTCTGGCAGAATAAGCACAATGATAGTATCATGAAGCCGTGACAAAGAGGCTTATCTCAAAGCAGCTTACAGTAATGTCAGGAGTGTGGCCTTCCAAGACCTAAACCCTCCAAAACCCCACGTTGCACCAGGCCGAAGTAATTGTCCTCTGCAAAACATTGACATTATTACACCTTGAGAAACTTTTGTTTTCTTTTTTTTTTGCTGCGCTTCCTGTGCAGCAGCCTGTGATGACACAAACTGACTCACTCAAAACTGCCAACATGACAGCAGCAGAGGTGAAGAGGACAGCAGAACGCAGCCGCTATGAGGATGCAGTAATTTTCAAACATTTTACTCTTTTTCTACATCTCAGCTCAAAACCTTGAACTATTATCTCTGAAACATTTCAGTCATCCAAAAGGTGGAGTGAGGATTTGTGATGACACATGCTGGAACCTTTTAGAGTTGTGCCTGGTATTACGCTGGTGACGGATGCAAACCGGTGGGTGTGACGGCTTTTGTTTTAAGCCTGGGAAGTTTCGTCAGATGCTTAGTCACTAAATGAATCCCTGCAGGTACATTTAGGTAGATTCGGTACAAAAAAGTGAAACTCATATTAAATAGACTCATGATGTCATTCATGACTCAATGTCTATATCGGTCAATTTGTTAGCATATCATTGTATAACACTGAAATTTATGACAATGTCTGCCGCCATTTTGCCCTGTTGCTTAGTGTCAGTGAGCTGCGTTATGTAGCTTCCTTCACATACGTCACGGCCAAACATTAGCAATTGGGTGAAATCAGAGCCAATAGTTTCAAGAATCCACGCCTCCAGCAAGCAATACTTTCTCAATATACCGTTCGTCTGGAGCATGGCCTAGAACTAAAGGCCGGCTTTTACCAGGCTGGGATCTAATGGAATATGGCTCACCGAGTAGAGCGACGTGCTCTGAAACTGGAGCCTGTAGGTTCAGTTCCTGTTCAAACCAGGTCTTCCATTTTGTTTTGCTGTGGGATCAGTAAAGTCATTTAGAATTTCATTTCTCTGCCAAACTGAGTCAGCACAGTGAAATAGCTCACTGAGTAGAGCAACGCACTCTGAAACCTGGGAGTGCAGGGTTGCATCCTGCTCATGCCTGGTATTTTTTTAATTTTTTTTCATTTCCCTGTGGGATCAATAAAGTATTTTGGAATTTGATTTCACTGCTGACATAGGTAGCTGAAGTACAATAGCTCACTGAGTAGGGCAACATGCTCAGTAACCTGAGAGTTCAGATTCAAATCCTGGTTGAACCTCATATCAAAGCCCATGTCAAGTGATGTCTGTGCGTGGGGCGGGGCAATGGGGGTGCCTGCTGGGTCAGGTGAGGAAACCATTATAACTGCTTATAGTGGATTAATTGGTTTAATCCCAGATAAATACCATGTCTATTCCAGTGGACGTGGGGTCTGAAGGGATTAAAGTTGTGTGGTTTACACATGTTTGACCAAAATCGTGAAGCTATTGGTGTATTTAAGTTTTCTGTATTGGTGCAGAGTTATCAAATTAATTTGTAATTCAGTACATTTATGCCTGTGTTAAAAAAAAAAAGAAGTAAATTCAGCTCTATTTTTCTGTATTGGATGGGCATCGGTCGATACTAAAGCTCAGATATTGGCACTGGAAGTGAAAAAAGTGGATCGGTGTTACGTACCCCTTGTTATGTACTGTAACTTTTTATCACTATTTGACTGTAGTGAGATCCATCACGTCCCTGTATGTCAGTAACTCTGCTTTGTGAGCTTAAAGGAGAAAAAGCAGCATCTAGTAGTAAATGACCATTCCCAAAAATAGCATTTTCTAAAAATCCGTCAACCTAGAACACAAAGTGATGAATTGTATTGGTGTGAAGAATGTGGAATTGGCTTATGTGTGTCTTCTGACGCTCTTTGTTCTTTAAGCAAAAAGGGAGGCTTTGTTTAGCTGCAGAGCCGCGGCTAAAGCAACGAACCAACAGTTTCCTGGCAGACAGATAAAGGCTGCAAGAGACAGCTTTGTCAACAACAGCTTTTTTTGTTGCTTCTTCGATTTGAAGGTGTGAACCAGTTTTTTTCTGTATTTTCTTTCTGAACAGCAGGAAAGTTAAAGATTATTGCCTGGAAATGTAATGTCAGCCCAAGGACAATGACTAAATCTGCTGCTTTTTGCACATGATTTGCTTGCTTGATGGCACTCCTTCCAGATGTTTCACCACAAAATGAGTTACTCTTGCAAAACATTCAAGGAATTTTTTTTTTATTAGTTTCGTTTTTTTATTTATTTGTTTTTTTTTTTAGTATTTGATGGTCTATTAAACATTGCCAAAAGGTCAATATTATCCTGACCTCAGTTCTTGGTTTTATGTCATTTATGTGAATAACAATGAATAAGAAATATTTTAGGAATTTCCAACATTCTTTAAGGTAGTATCTGCGTCTAGTAGTTAGTAAGCAGAAGGTTTCCTCGTTGAAGGATCTCTTACAGTGAAGTGCTCATATTTTGTTGAACCACGTGGAGACGTTGACTTCTTTCCTATGGCAAAACAACATTGAAAAGTTACCTATTAACGTTAATTTACCAATTTCACAAATTGGAAATTGTGGGATTTCTCAGGGCTCCATTCTTGGTCCATTTTAATTCAATATTTACATAACCTCCCAAGATAATATTTTGCAGAATTTCAACATTTACTCAACCAGTTATTTTTGGTTACTGCCTAAAAAAATATTTCCCATCTAAATGGGACACAGAAAAACTAGCGGTTTCTGATTGTTTTCGTCAGATTTTCTATAATGTCATTGGGTTTTTTTTAGCTCAAATTTTCCACTTTGACTTTTCTCTTACCAAACATTTTACTGTTATTTTTTACTAATAATTTATGTTTTTAAAGTGATGCTCTTATTTCTGTTCTTTTAGTTTTCTTGCTAACTACTTTGAATTGCTTCTGTGTGGCATAAATCTGAGCTGCAGCCGCCTTATGGAAGGATCCGGTAATTAAAACTTCATAATGAAACCTTTGACAAGTAAAATGAACCCAGAGAAATTAATGCAGAAAATCTAATGTAGTTTTTTTGAGTGTTTTTATGTGTAATGCAATAATTGTCTAGATTTTGTAGGTTTATCTGAAGCATGTTTCACACTGAGGAAGAGATATTTAAGAAAATGTGGTAAAAATAAATGAAATATCAAGGCAGAGTTTCTATCTCTCTGTGATTAACAAATATTAAACTTGTCGCGCGGCTTTTTCGCCTACTGTCGCCATTAATTCTGAATGAAGCTGCTGGCATTTTAATATAAAACTTGATAATATATGATTTATTCAGTGTCATCACTTTTATAGCTGGAAGAAGGCATGAATGTTACATATCCCCACGTCTAAAAATGGATTTTATTCCCAAGCCAACCATTATTTTTTGATTGAGGAGCTTCATAAGATTTGAGCCTTGATCAGTGTGATGCGGGGTCACCTGGCCGAATCTGATTGGTCCAACCGAGAATCGACAAGTATAAGACAGCAGACTCCACGACTGAATATCTAGTATTTGACCGTGTTTACTAAGATTTCAAGAAGCAGGTGGAGTAAGAATTGAAGGTCTGAGGTTCAGTGCAGGTCAGACGAGACCAGAACAGAACAGACAGTCCTACTTTCCCCATGACTCACTGGATTCATTCAGAAAACCCGCAGAGTTAGTCAGCTCCTTTCACTGATCAACTGCTCTGTGGATCCATGTGTGGATGTGTTTGTGTGTTTATGAACAAACAAAACGCATATAGACACCCACACACAAATCTGCAAGCAAAGCCTCCTCAGTAAAGCGTACAAATTCAATTGATTAGCAGATGTGTGCAACTTTTCCTTTTTTTGTGCAATATTAAATTAACCATAAATGTAAATAGTAATATTTTTAAAAAATGCACTGATCAGATTTTTGTGTCAGATTTCCGATCTCTGGATACCATGGACTAATTTTAATTATTCTTGTACTGAAAATATTAATTTCTTTAACCTTTTTGGAGTGAACTGTCATTTATTATATGTATTAGAAGCAGGGCTTATATTTGTGAGTGAGGGAGGAATTGTTGTGAAACAGGATTTTTCTCATATTTCATAATTGAGAAAAAAAAAAACAATGTCCCCATTGTTAAGGCACAGTTATCTGTACTGTAAAACATTGTATGGAGCTGCATTTGGACTTTTGCAAAGGTGAAAGTTGGGCTTATGTTTTCTTCTTCTTCTGTGGTTTTCATATTGTTTCCTTTAGTTGTTGTTAGTGCAGCACCATCACAGGCCAAGAGGGGGACAGGCTTTTCAAAGGGTTTGGTTTGTTTAACACAGTGTAGTGTGAAAGCAAACCTCACCAGCTGAAAATGTAACAAAGGCTGTAACTTTGCTTCCCTATAGAGCCAAGGCTACCGGTCTATCAGCATGTGCAAGAGATGTTTGCATTCACGATTCTGCTCATTTAAAGAACAGTTAACATTAATCTGGAGCATACCAGCCATAAAAGCTGGTAGCACCATTAGTACTCGTGGAAAAGACTGGCTAAATCTAGTGATAATGTAGCATGGTTCTGGGATTACCTTAACTTAGCTTGTTTGTATCCAGTGGCGTTTCATTTTAGTCCTGGCGGGGTTCTTCTTAGCTAGCATATCCCTTAGTGGGGTCATAAATGAGTAAGGAAACGATGGGCTGGTGTTCACACATACTGACTTTTCTTTTTACCGGTTTGGCCACGTTTTATTTTAATAACATAATTAACTGCTAACGCTAGCTTGTTTTGTCGCTTGTACTAGTCTTGCCTCAGGCAGTTAGGGGTGTGTACCCTGGTCATTCAGGAATTTCATGCATATCTTTTTCTTTGAATCAGTCCTGTCTGGTTACTTTGGGTGGCTCAAAGTGACAGGAGCAGAAGATGTGCTTAAGTTGCAAAAGAGTGACATCTAATTATAACTTCTGACAGAACGTGATGTTGAGGTGTATTTGAGCTGCGCTCGTCCCTTGTGGCATCCTGCTGCATTTTCAGAAAACCAGTTCAATTTAGAGTACAGACTTCAGATCAAAATTCCATTTTCAGTGAGATGACTCCAACCTTTCTGTTGCTTTAACCGCACAAATATTTTATACATCTCTCTTATAGCAGCTCTTCTTTCCTTGGAGACATATCCTTGAATTAACTTTAAATCTTCTATCCTTCTTGGTTGGTGAAATATAAAACATTCGGAGGACAAATGGCTTCACATTCTAGAATTACTCCGCTCATGGGGGGCAGCATGTTGTAATAGGTCTGTTTCGTTCGATTTAATTTCTTCCCTTTGTAGGATTTTGTTCATAATTTTTTTTATTTTGGATGTTGTTCTGTCTGGATTTGGGTGCTGTGAAGCTGGAAGAATTTTCACTCTTACTTTCTTTTTATTAACTTTTGGACAGTTGTTTTCAAGACAACATGGGAGTGTTTTGCAAATTCCAGGGAATTGTTTCATCGAGTGAATATATTTTCCCTCGATTTACCTGTTTCCATCTGTTCATAGTTGTTTCTCTTGCAACTAAGCATCGTCAGGTGTGACCAATTGTCGATAGCAAAAAAAAAAAAATGTATATGATTTTATATAAAACATTAAAACCACAAACCAAGAATGCACTGTTCCACTCAGTGTAAACACATCACCCCCATCCCAGTGACTAGTTCTAACTGGCTCACTTCAAAGTCACCTCCTGCTGAAACTGGGAGCCATATTGGCCCCATGGGCTAAAAATGGTGACAGTAAAGGTGGACTCTGGACACAGTTGAAAGAAAGAGTGCACATCGCTCCTCATTTGGTTTTATATTCAATATCCCACGACGTAATACATGTCAGGAAAATGGTCCCCACAAGGTTTTACAAACTGTCTGACGAGTTGGACTCAAACTGTAGAAGTTTGAGACCGGAGGATGTAGTTTGTTGTTTGACACAAGCCATGTAGGGGCGACTGCTGTGATATTTGGAAATTGTAAATACTTTTGGCAGTTCCTCTTTTATTCTTGAGTCATAGTCAAAACATTTATTTTGACTTGTTAGATTAATTAGCACTGAGTAGAGAAGGTCTTTACAGTGCTTTTACCTTGCGGGTTAGATTAATGTCGGTGTGAAGGGTTACTTCATTGACTGTTTCTCTCCTGCTGTTTTGGAGAGAAGTCCAGAACAACAGGTCCAGAATAGGCAGTGTGCCGTGTGTCTTGATCCTCTGCACACAGCAACATTAGTGCATCAAAGAGTATTGTTCTGACAATGCCTCACTCTGCAGCTGATATTTTATCTCTCATTCATGTTCTATTCTAGTTGATGCATTCTTTCTCCTGCTACTCCCTCCGCCTCTTGTTTTCTCTCCTTCTTTTCCTTTGTGTTGCAGACATAAATATTACTCTTTGATCCTTTTTTTTCCGGTATGGCACATGAATGGTTGTTCATCTCTGTCTGAGAAGTAAGGCTGAAAATGGATGTCTTGAATATTTAACCTCGCCGTGAGGCTTTAGTATTAATTCACAGATTCTAACAGAAAAAACTAAGTACATCACAGATTCATCAGGCGGATATTTTTAGGAATATGAAGGACTGGAATTTGAAAAAGCAATGAAAACTTGTCTAAAAGGTTGATTTCTTTTAACTAACATAAGAACTAATTAGGTGGTGTGTTGAATGTCAAACTATTTCAGTTTACTGCTCCATAATTTAAGATAATAATGTGTGCTTACAGTATTTAAAAATCTAGTTTTAGCACATTTTGAAAAATTATGAACATTTAATAATTTCCCCTATTAGAAAATAGCACCTAATAAATTGCAATATGATTAGGATTCAATATTTTTCATTGTTATTGTGAAAACTTTCTTTTCAAAATAAAAATATTCACTCTTTTGGATCCATTTGAGCCTCAACAAATATCAATAAATACAAAAATATGGCTAAATGCAGTTATTGTGCATGATTTAGAGTGAAGAGCCATACTTTTAAATATCACTGATGTTTGTATAGACCCCCATTTCAAAGAGTTTGTCTTCTTTCCACATAATTTCCTATTTTTTTATCATCATTTTTATAGTTAATACAGTAAATACCACAAATTATGATAACATTTTAAGTTCACATCGCCCACCACAGTCATCATCATCAACATATTTTCTAGTTATTTTTGGAACATAATTAAGTGTTTGCCTTTTGTTCCGACCTAACCAATAATCACTATGCAGCTCTACCAAGTGAATTATGAAATCCGACTGAGTGGAAAAACATAGAGTGGACCTCTTTACATTTTTGTAAAAGTCAACTTTCTGTTACAAATTGTACTTTAAATAAATGCCGCTCCCCACAAACAGTGCACAGAGAGGTTTCCCACACATTTATTGAAATGTCAACAAAATGATTGATTTGGAAACATGGGTACTTTGTGTTCTTTAGTAGACAGGGAAATTAAAATTAAAATGGGAATGAACATCATTCCCATTTTTTAGAAAATATCTCTATTACAACCTTCTGATAACTCTCTGCCACTCGAAGCTCGGCAACGACTCCCACCTGAAGACATCTTGTTTGAGACCTCGCAATGAAAACAGACATGTGGTCAGCTGTTTGGTGTCGTTTTGGCATCAAAATGTGAACAGTGTCTTTAGGAGGACTGTTTAAAACACCATTTCAATACATGAATCAAACACCTGTTGTGAATTTTGCTCCTTGTAAGAGAACAGCAAGTTGTGAAAAAAGTACCGAAACACTGAACAGTTGGACATGTGCGTTCAAAAGTTTAGAGGAAGTCCTTTTAAGTTTAATCTGCAATGGTCTTGAGATTAACCTAAGGTGTTCCTTTAGGACATGAAATTATAATTTGGAGCCTGGAATGAGAGATATGGAGAACACTTGTTGAATTTCTCTACATAGCAAGCCCACTCACAGCTAAGGCGTAGGTTTGACCGGTCTTTCTCAGGCCAACATGACTGATGTCGGATCGTCTGTATCTGAAGCTTGGGATTGGAAATTGTGCAGCCTCCGTCTGTGTTCCACACTGGGTTCTGAAAGGGCGCTCACAAAGGAGGGATTGAGGGACTCAAATACAAACAGCGCCTGAGACAAACAACAAGATGGTTTATACAATGTTGTGGACTGCAGGGTGGTGGGAGACAGAAAGACTTCTGTCAGAGTAAGGAGGAGGGTAAAGGCTGTCAGGGCCAGGCAACTCCAACATCAGCTGCTCTGACTGGAGAGAAGTCGACAACAGCCAAAACAACTGATGTAAAGGAAATGTAAAGGAAGCACTTCTTCTAAAATCTTCTAACTTGCTTAGATGTGGACGTATTACATCTTTAGGAAATAGAAGATGTGCAAAGATAACGAAGGTGGTTAAAGACCAAACATCTGGACATTTTATAGCTTTTTTCTTCTGTGTGAAGAATGGGTACCTGCTGCAGCCATTTGCCCTCACTGGAGGCTGGTCATGAGCCAGTCGCCATCAAACGTCACGGCGTCTGGTCAAAAGCTCCTGCAGCGGTCGCTAACCTTAGTGACCATGAGTTCTCCACCTGGGATCTCACATGTGACACAAGGTAAGGGAGAGTTCTTTACACAGCATGGCTAATCACCGAGCTCCATGGAAATGCGATCGCTCTGTTGTCTGGTCTGTGCACGAGGGACATGAAATGTAATGTAGCTCATTACCTGGAGAAGCACCATTCCCAGTGGCACAGTAACTTGCATTGTTGCCACATAATGAAATATGTAAAGTGTCGTTTAGTTTGCCAGGTTCATGATACAGCATTGTGATGTAAAACATGTGAAAGTAGAAATATGGCATGGAAGTAGACACAACTGAAGATATCATTGCAAAAAATAGAAAACCTTACCAAGGGTTTTTGGTGTAGTTTGGTGCAAATATCTTTGTTGTCTTGAAACAAGATAAAACTAACTTACAAGCAAAATAAAGGAGCTTGTTTCAAGTAAATAATTCCTTAGTATTAATGGAGAAAGTACTAATTCCATTGGAAGATTATTTCACTTATGGGAGAAATATTTTGTTGTAAATGAAAATATCTGCCAATAGATAGATAGGCATGTCACAATAAACAATAAACAATTAGCTGATTAATTTCAGCTAATTAATCACATGATAAATTAAAACAAGCTTATTGATTTTTATGTGCACAATTTACCATTTTTCTCTTTTCCCTCTTTCTGCCAAAAACTGGACAACAAAAGTCGAGTCTGGTGGTTAATTTGATTTGTTGTTTTGTTTATTTATTTTGGATATTTAAAATATCTTCCAGTTCCAGTGTTAAATGTTTATTAGAATTTAAGTTTATTAATCTTTGAGAATGTGATTTTACATGATTATCCCATTACCATTATATTGCATGAAAATGCTCTCACAACAACAACATTAGTGTTTATCGTAATAACATAACTTTTGGGACAATTTATTGTCCAGCAAAATTTATCGTGACAAGCCTACCAATGGAACAATGACTTTATCATCAGTATTAAGGGATTATTTGCTTAACACAAGCTCCTTTATGTAGCTGGAAAGTTTCTTGTAAGTTAGTTCTGACTGATTTCAAGTGTACTAAGATATTTGCTCTAGAAACCAGACCAAAAATACATGGTCGATACTACAGACCTGATCATGTACCATCACCAAGAGGCTGGATCTTCATTGATGTGTATTTCTGTTTATTGTTAACAGGCAAACACACCCTCACTCCATTTCAGCTAAAGAAGAGCTGTCTGACAGCTTTAGGACCGTATAGACGGAAAATTACCGCCTGCATTTTGACACAAAAAAGACAGGGGGAATGGGGATCACAGTAAAATACACTTTTACCCAAAAGGAGCTGGCTGTAACAATTTATCTCCCATTGTTGCACGTTAGATGTTATTTCAAAATCCATACAGAGTCTGTCATCAGTTTGGCTTGAAGCTACACAGGCCATTTCACTTTAATGTTTGAAACCACAGATGCCCAAATTCTTTACATTGTAACAAATCAAAAATGGCCTAAAGATGTAGAAACGCAATCTTATTTGCCCTTTTATTTAAATAAATTTTTTTTAATTTTTTTTTTTTAAGTTTAATCTCCTCTATATAAAATTGCACACAATAAAATGTCTGAGCAAAACCCTTCATCCACTTGAGCAGCATGTTTCCTGCTCTGACTTTCCCTTAAAAATAGATCCAAAAATATGTAATAGTTGGTTTATCAAAGCTGGAGAAAAAGCTATGGAGTCTATATTCAAGATGTATTTTTCTTCTCACGCTCTGATCTGTCATCTCCTAGTTGCGAGCATGAAAATTTGGAAAGTAAACGCAAACATGCAATGGGTCTGTCATCTAGGCCACCTGACCGCTCCATTTCGGATTGTGTCAGATAAGCATCTTTAGGACTGGAGGCCATTCATCAGCCGAAGCTGCGGCCGCTGATAACTCCTGAACCATTGCTTGTACTGACTTTAAACTGATCAGTTAGTAGACTAAAACTTGTGCAGCAGACATTAACATTCTTTAATAACTATTTTTCTGCTGCAGTAATAAACTTGAGGTTCTATAGCAACTTATGTTTCTATGTTGAACTCAGAACCTGTTCAGCTCAGTTCAGTTTCTTTATTTGTTTTGCTGTCAGTCAGGCATTTCAAGTGTGCAGAAAAATATAAAAGTACACAGACGTTAAAAACAACTTATACAAGCACCAATTCATAAATATATAAAACAGAATTAAAACATAGTTATTTAGCACAACCATGTATGTTAACACTAATTTAAAAAGTACTATGTATATATCAAGTATGACTTAAAATAAATTTCACTTTGTCATTTAACACCTGGGAATTGGGCCTCTGTCTCGTTAAGATTCTCCTGCTCTTTCTGAAACTCCACCTTCAAGAAGTCTTCTCAACATGGCTCCTCTATTAACCCTTTAACAAAGTTTTCACCACTATTGTACTGAGAAGTAGCTCATGTAATGAGTTCAGTTGGTGTAGTGTTTGCTAATCGCTGCTGGCTAGTCTGAAGGAGCTGAATTGGGGGGTAGACACAGAGGTGGTCTGTGAGGCAGAAGCTTGGAAACTGCAGCTTTGAGGAGGAAGTGCATCTTGAAGGCGGGGCTAGGTCCAACCAGGCGTTTTGCACTGCTGAATGGTTGCCACGGGAGATTAAAGGATTTCTCAAACATGCATGAAGAAATCAAAGCAACATTTCAGGTATGTTTTTGATGAGGGAATAACATCATTACATGGCATAAAGCTCAAAAAAGTTGACTTTACCCAATGCTGTCCCTTCAAAATTTTCAAATGTTGTGTTGAGCATAAGGGAGGAGACATTTTGATCTCCTCACTGCGGTGTTTCTCAAGAAATCACCACGTTCCGTATGCCTTCATAATTTATACAGCTCGGACGAATGAGGATGCTGAATTTGGGTTAGAAATGTGTTCCACTTGAGAAATCTCTGCAACGCCACAAAATCAAATCCCCCTGATGTCACTGTGAAATTGCATGAATATGGAAATACTGGCATAAATATACAAATCGGCGACAATGAGTCGGTATCCAGTATATTACAGCGGCTCAAACCGCAGAACAGGAAATGCTCATGTTCTGCAGTAAACCATTTAGCTCTTTGTGTGATTGCCTTTGCGCCTTTTGTGGGTGTTGCTCATGGGAGACATCTAGTGAAGTCAGCTTACATTTCTGTTATTTGTGGACGGCTGTTGCTTGTGTATCTGCAAGGGAAGTCAATTATTCATAAGGACTGGTTTATCTGCTTAATGTGGCTCTTGTTGACGTCGCTGTAAAATATAGGAACAACTCTGGTTTTCTTTGTCAGACTTCCACTTTTTTGAGGATTCTTACCTGATATTGTAATAGTATTGGCACTGCTGTGACAATATGTGGTGCTCATCTCAAAGTGGATGTTCAGATGTCAGATGTGTCTGTTTCGTCCCTTAAGTGGATGATAAAAGTTGCCTTTTGTAGTCTTAGTAAAGGCAGATCAAAAACAAAACAAAGAGATAATAAAAAGAGAAATCCATAAAGTATTAGAAATAGGATACAAGTGCATTTCAGAGTGCGGAGTCTTTCAAGTCTGTTTTGATGGACTAGAAATCTGTCCAGGGTGTAAATTAAAAGAAAAACTAAATGTGGTATTTAACTCTACTTGTAAGTTCTAGGAAGAAGTCAGAATTGCCATTTCTGCCCTTAGGCTGAATACAATTTTAGAGCTAGAAATATCCAATGAGCTTTTGAAATAGAACTATTTTTATATATGGTTTTTGATAAATATCCACTACAGAAAATCTGTAATTTTTACAGAATAAGTATTATTATTAAAGTAAAACACCAAATGTTTGGAAAAAAGATAGCTGTATTATTTTATGTGAAATGTTGACATTAGCACCCATTCAATAAATTAGACTATTAATTTATCAACAGTCTAATGTATAAATCTTTTTCAGAAAGCTTTTTAAAATTTGTTCATTATTAAATGAAGTTAAAAGAAAAGCACAAAATGTACATTTTTGTTTGCTTTGATTGAAACGTAGTAAAAAAAAAAGAAAAGAAAAAAAAAGTATAGAAAAGTGACTCTAAAACTGAGTCAGTTGCAGATGCCCAAAAACAAAAATAGAACAAACAAAAGGGTTTATAGTATTACTCAAGTTAATTGTGTTCTTTTGTGGAGAACGTGCTTGTTTGTGATAGTCTGATCTGTTTCTGCTCTTGGCTCTAACTATTAAAACCTTTCACTGTCAATTCCCTTTGAAGACTGACTGAAAAGGGTCACTTCAGCACGGGGAGCCGGAGCTTCCTCTTTCCTCTGACAGAGAAACGGCAAGGGAGATGTCAATACCATTTCTGTCTGTCAACCCAATATTAATCTGTGATAAGTGGTGCATGCAATATATATATATAATTGCATAGTTAATACAGTTCCGGCTTATAAAGAGGGTCCAACAATATTTTTAGCAAAGTGTAGCTAATAAAGCGGTTGGTGTATGTATTAAATATACTTATGCACTGTTTTTATAGTCGTGGTTATTCAGCCTTAGCTCTGTATTAAAACACATTTCACCTTCAGCTATCTTAAAGGATTTCCTTACAATTACAGCTATTATGGCTAAAGCGCTCAAGCAGAATTACGTCATTCATTATGCAAGCGAGCTGTTGGCAAAGAAATGTGTCGTTTAATATCATTGGGGACGATTTTCTTTCTGTTACTGCAAAGTAAAATCAAGTGAAGAATGGAGCAAAAATGATGTAGGAGGCATGGGGTGATTTCAGACGCTTGAGTTATTCTAATGGAAACTGAAAAGTACTCGTTTACAAGAGAAAATTTGATGTAATTTTCTAAATCAGAATAGTAATTCAGGGTTTCTTTGATGCTTGTTGCCTATTTTACAACAGTTGTTTCAGTGCCATGAAGGTTCCTTTTCTTTCTGGTGTCAGAAAAATACCGGGAGAAAATCCAGATGAATTTTTTTTAGCAATTTTATAATAAAAAGTTTAATAAAAGAGAGTTTTTTTGAATAGACCTACTTCCGTATGTACTTCTGTGAAATCTCTGATATATTCATGTTCAGTTCTCTATTCTAGTTACAGGGGGGAAAGAATTTGACTTCCTGTGAAAATCTATAGGAGAACAAGAAGGACAGATATATAGAAACATGAATAGATGGATAGAAGTGGCAGAAAGTGCCACTGCTTTTTGATTTTTCTAAAGCTGTTAAGATGTGCTTTAATTTGCCATATTATCTAACATTTGCTAAAAGTCATGATATTTCAAAGCTGCTCAGGTTTAACGCGGTTTAGATGCTAGGATGGTGCAGAGCTTTTGTTGCTCACGGGTTTAACGGGATGTCACGGCGCCCGGTTGGCAACTTTTAATTTTGACTACAGACCATTTGAACTGTGACAAAAAAAATAGTTTCAACTGTAAATGAACCTGACTGATGTTGGCTTTTTTTCCCTCAATTGTCTCAGAAAAAAAGTTCAGGGTTTGAACAGAAAACAGATTTTTAAAGGAACAGTTTCCTTTAAAAGTTGGCATCTGAATTTTCCATTTACTTTTCTTTCTTTTTTTTATTTTGAAGTAAATCTTTTCATTCATCAGTTCTGTATGATGTGGTTTATTACCATCTATGAAACAGGCTTTTATGTCTCGGGAAATGTGCAGTACTCCTAACTGTGCAATACATTTAACCTTTTAAATAGACCAAGTATTTGTGTTTCCAATTGTGTACATATTCAATGCTCTTGTTTCGCAATTTTTTGTTTTATACTTTTTGTACATTTTGTACTATTTTCTTTACAGCTAACTAAGACAACTATGGATAAGAATTTCAATATGTCTGAACTGTATAGATTTTATCCATAAATGGAAAACAAAGAACAAAGTAGAATGTTATTCATAGTGACAAAAAAAAAGATGAATCAATGAAGGGTTATTTTGTAAAATTGACTTTTTTGAGCTCTACTATAACATTTTTGATGATGTTACTCCACCTTCAAAAAGATGCTCAGAGTGTTGCTGTAACTCATCCATGCATTTTTGAGGACTCCCTGAATCTCCTATGGCAACCATTCTTGGGTGCCTAAGTGTTTGCCCTCAGAGAGCTCCGCCTATTTCTACAAAGCTCCTCCTCTGAGCTGCATTTACTAAACCGAGCCAGAATGACAAATGTATTTTATGCATTCTAAAATTATAATTTAGTTTTACCTGTTGATCACATTCAACAAATTTCCATTTCCCTCGGGTACAAACATGATACGACAAATGGGCTGATTTCACCTACCTGCTACTGAAATTGGCAAAAATGAGAGAACATGCCATTGAAGTTAGGCTGGTGTGTATTGATCGTCATAAGACAGACCATAGCTACAATGAAATAGATAGTTGCCTTGGTTTACCAAGCGTCAGAAAGTTTTAAACACGTGGAACTGTGACAAAAAGGCTGGACACGGACCCAGGTTTATCTTGTCACCATGCACCATGAGCAGGATGGTAAAGGACTTATGAAATACCCAAAGGTCGCTGTTAGTGAACTATGGCCAGGAGAGGCAGGTGTTTGGGTGGAGTGCGAGAAAAAGAAGTGTTTTCTGTCCCACAATTACAAATGTTACCATGTTTAGTTTGATCAACTCCACTGTGACTTCTAACTGGAACTGTGTGTGTTTGTGAGAGTCCAGGTGCATCTGGACTATAACAAAGGATGACTAAGTGGAAAGGCACCTAATGCATACTGCACAGGGAAGAGAAGAGCGCATAAAACAGGACCCAGAACTCTGAAAAAAATAGACATTGTCATTAATGGTCTAAGAAAATTCTCTCTGTTTGCTGCCACCTTGTGTTATGTTGTAGTATTGCTGTCTGACTCTATAAAGAAGGCTGTCAGCTATTCCTGGTGGGACTGCCACAAAGCTTGGCATCCCTGACTTCTTGCATTAATGGCTTTGGATTTGACGTGATGCGTCTTTCTGTGCCTGTGTTCCTCATTTACTGCAAGATGCCGATAATATGACTCTCTCCAAATCCACGTCTTTCACGGAAAATCCTTCCTTTGTCTCTCCACTTTGCCAACATTTTAAGACCGTGGCTCAGATCCTTTTCAAGACGTTTCCTATTTGAGATAGAGAGATGTTGTGGCCCTGAGGCACAACGAAAGCAAAGAGATCAGAGGAGAAGTATTAATAGTTGGAATTTTTGTGTAAGTGAGGATGAAGAATCTGGATCAAAAGATCCCTCGAGATGTTGACATATCGCCCACCCCCCGATCACCCACACACACACCCTCTACTCATCCCAATAAAGGGATACACAAGGACACACACTAATGAGTTAGTTTTATTCTGTCACCTACGCTACAGATTACTTAAAAGAAAAATTATATCAAAACAGATTTTTCTCTGCAGTCTCTGAAGAGAAAACTGATCTGGAGTCCCGCCAGGAAGGTTGTTACTTTATTAATACCGCTAGATAAATTTGCTTTGCAGTGGTTCAAAGGGAAAAAGGAAGTGACAAAACTAAAAACAAGAACGTGAAAATGGTCTCAGTTTGATGGATTTATGAGAGAAAATTTAGTCTGAGTTTTGCTCTAAATATTTCTGACCCAAACAAATGTACACTCTGCAGTGGCTGCATGATGCTGTCAGACCAAAATCTCTGAAATATTTCAGACATCTTGTTGAATGAATGACTTTTTTAGCTTTATATCCTGGTATTGTATTATTCAACTATCAAAAACATACCCGAAGTGCTGCCTTAACTCTTTCATGCATGTTTGAGAAATCCATGAATCTCCCATGGCAACCATTCGAGGTCGTCTTAATTTCTTCTTATATAATGCCCCACCTATATATGGAGCTCACGACCCCCCGTTCTCTTCCTCCCCCTGTCCACTCCTTCAGTCTCTCGTGCTCACCGTGCGTTCTCACTCCGAGTTGGGGAAAACCACACCGCAATAATCTGGCCAACACAACAAATGACATAGCAATGTAATAATACACAAAGATACATAATATTTAAAATTTTCATTAAGAACTTTTAATGCATATTTATGACATGATGAATCTTGGTTAATGTGAAGTCGTTATAATAAAGACTTTGTCAAGGTTAATGTCAGGTTGTCATAATGAAGACATATTGCGTAATGTCAACTTTGCATTAAATGTGTCATAATCTCCCGAATGACACTTTATGACAACAGTCATAAATATTAATGAAGGCTTATTTATGTTCATGACAGGTGTTATGTTTATGTCAGTTTTATGCACACACTGTCAAATTAAATGTTATCCAACAGGAAGTTACCAGGTTTCTGGGTGGGCGGAGCTAAGTGATGTCATCAATCTACCCACCAATGTGTTGTTCGGTGTTTCCTGCACATGATGCATGAGTACCCATAATGCATCTGTGCATAAAAAAGTCCAGGTCACAAGAATGAACAACAAATTTGTGGACAGTTTGGGTTAATTTTTAAAGTACTCAGGTACAGGTAGGAA